>JNDT01001581.1:0-106984 GCA_000697055.1 Saksenaea vasiformis B4078 | reverse complement strand
TACAAATATATGTGCTATATGCAAGACTAACCTTATTTAGTAGTTTCAAGGAGTTGTTACAATCCCCTCGTGAAAATGGTCGAATGCTCACCAACTCTATTGCCACAGATGGATATTCAGTTGATTTCCACTTCGTGCGAAAAGCAATCAAGGATATCAATAATGTCCAATTGTCTCTGGAAGATTTTACGAATGAAGAGATTGAGCGCCATTTCAAACCATGCACGGTCGACCCATGTACCGGGCAAATATTCACAGCAGCATACGTACAAGGCAATGAGACGCATGAGATACGTCGTTGTTCGACACAACCTTGTTATCAGTACATAGGATCCACGCGTAGGTCAAGGAAAGAAGAACTGTTCGGTATAGTCAATCATCGTCACAAGCTTTTAATTCAGCGAGTAGTTGACACTGTCTATGACAGGGTCGTCTTCGGCTTTGTCCAAATCTCACTTTCAAGGCTTATTAGAAGTGCATCCTTTAGTTCAATGATATTTTCCCCGCAGCGATAAGAAAGACTTCCGTGCAGAATGAAACTGTGTCCGACAATAAATGCTGCTAGAAAGATCTGTATTACAATTTTCGCGCTGAACAATAGGATAGATTTGCGCTGGACTTGTATGTCTTTTTTGCCCAAGGCCAGCTATTGCAAGAGACCATGGTGTTGCCTCCTTTCATAGCTAAATTTTGTGGTACCTAGAATCAGTTCAAGCTCCGTGAATGGAGTCAGAGCCAGCTTCAGCTATTTTATTTTCAATTGGTTACTGCGAACCCTTCGCCAACTAAGCATGTTCGCTCTAGCAGGTTAGAAAGGAAGAAAGATAAAAAAACACTTGGGAGGCAAACGAAAAAGGATTGTGGCATGGGATTGCGCTGTACAGGTGAAGATAAAGAAAATGAAGTAAGAGGAAGATAAAATATGCGAGTGGACCTGTCCAAGAACGATAGTGAAGTGGAAAAGAATGGAAGGAAAGGAGAGAGCTAATAAAGGGGATCAACCGTGACAGGATGCATTCGCGATGGTCCACTGGCGTTCTGTGGGATGATCAGCCACTGTAAGAAGTCTGTATTTGAAGTGGATGAGTCCAGTTGGTCCTCGAGGTAGTGATCTCAGGCTTGCATGACGTGGTCAATGATCTTCAGGACATCACATAATATTGGCCAGTTGATTTTCCAGCTTTGTCGTTGGCGTAATGTACAGTTGCAGGCATACGCATGGCTTTCCTGGGCATCCTACCAAGACGACAGCGAATGTATCGACCGCGTTCCTGTCTGATCATGGGTAACCAGACGATGGGGCCCACTTTGATTTCTGGTCAGCGGGCAGAGGCTCCATGAATTGACGGTCTCGTCATCATCAAATTAGTGTACCGGAGATTCAAATGTCATACTCTGCAAAGTTGTCAAAACGAGGCGATCGTTATTTCTTTTATTCTTTATCTCTTTTACCCACTATCTTTGAACGATGGATTCTCTGTGGTTATTTTCAGCTTTACTTGTCTCGATCGGATTTAACGTTTACGCACCTGTTCTATTTGTCCTTTGCAAGAAGACTTTGCTGAGGAGTCAGCGAGAGGAAGAAGAAGAGCGCGAGAGAGCTATACATTTTAAATCCTTAATATATTATCTATAACTATATCCTATAGTGGTTTGCCGCGATTGCGGAAACTCTGGGCATAAAACACGTAGAAATAAAAAATGTGATCTGTATACAACAAGAGGTATCGCAAACTGATTGGATTATTCGTCTGCATATGACTAAAGAAAATCAAGCCATAGGCAAAAGAAAAGATAAAAGCGTGGAAGGCTGAACCGGAACGAAGCGAACAGAAATGCTCTGGCTTCTGGGCCGTGTAGTTCCTGTGGGCAACCAGGACACTCGACTTCCAGATCATCTGCGTGCCCTAATCATCGGATAACTATTAAGGAAAAAGTCCGAGATATATTGACGTCTGACAACGAAAATTATACAAGAGTTTTGCCATTTAATTCGATTGTACGACTAGAGCATCAAGGTCGGTTACATGACAGCATCGTACGACTGTGCGCTTTTGTTCGGGAAGTGATCTTCAGAGCCCAAATTTTCGCGAACGGATATATTGTCGAAAATTCTGATAGAGAAATTCCTGTCTATATCTTTTCGCAAAGCTTTTGGTACAGTATATGCCAACTTGTGCTTGGAAAATCTATTTCGAACAGCAATCCAAACTTCCCTCCAGAGGTGATGCAGTATTGGGAACAACTTAAGCAAGACTATCCAACCATTGTCTACCCATCCCACGGATTCACCGGATACAGTGACGCTCTTTCAGCAGCCTGCGCTACGCTACAAACATCATACACGAATCATATTGTGGAAAATTTCTATTGTCGTATCGCTGGCTACTCCATGTTCAAATTGGCACGGCTTTTGCCGGTATGTTGTCAATTAGCAAACGTATTTCATTTTTACTTATTATACATCATAGAATCTTAAGAACAGTCAAATTCGAGCCATCAGTTGGGATTACATAGTAGAATCTATTGCCGGGGGGTGATCCAATATGGCCAACAGGTGCTGTTGATATGGTGTCGACAGGTCCGGTTTATGCATCCATCGAAATCATTGATGAACTGCACAACCTTATTCGTAGACCATGCAGCCCTACTGATCTATCCGCATCGCCCGGCTCCTACATCCCTGTGCTTCGGCACATACTCGGAGTATACAACTTGGCACATAGGGAAGCAGAAACAGCCTCCGCTCCCGTAGCTCTGGCAAGAGATAATAGAGATGATAACAGCGAAGGCGAAGAAGACGACAAAGAACATTTTGCAAAGTTACCAAGGCTGTTCTCTCTAGCTCCACTCCCAATGTTCAAGTGGAAATTTGTCACAATCAATGCCAGTGCTTTGAGGTCGCTTTCTTCAGTTACCCCAGGAAACAATGTAGACCCATACGAACGGAATCTTGATCTGTTCAACAAGTGTTTCGATTTAGAAAAATACGACTTCATGAGGTAATGCACAAAGTCATACTATATAGTGTACCTCGGAGCTAAGATTTTACCTAGGATGGACAATCAGCAACTTTTCCGGAATCAGATCCTGTCTGATGGATTTTCAGTGCATCTTCAGTTCTCCCGCACAAAGAGCCCAAAGAGTGTTGTGGATGAAGAAATCAAGCTTGGAGACCTAAGAACAGACGAAGTCAGTGAGTTTTTTCGTCCGGTCGCAATTGACCCTGGGGTCCGTCATCTCTTTACGGCATCGTACGGACACGGCCCTGGTGAGCACGAGATACGAAGGTGCTCTACATCCGAATACTACGCCTTGACAGGATCAGCACGCAGAAACCATGACTTGAACAAGGAAAAACAATCATCAGGCGTTAAGCTCATCGAATCGGAGTTCCCCACTGCGAAGACAGCAAATAGTGATCAGTATCGCGAGTACCTTCAGTAGTTCTTTGTGCATGGAAGAACCCTTTTTGATTTTTACGACGCAAGCAGGGGCCAACGTCGCTTTTATGATTACCAAGGCCGGCAACGTGCAAAGGCCGAAATTACAAATATACTCATAAACGGTGGACGGAAATACAGTCGTCAACGCCGAAAACATACGAAAAGGAATCGGAAAACGAGAAAGCATAACCGCGATAGGAAAAAAAGAAAACGAGCTCGGGTTCGACAGCAGCAGGTAGAGAGGAACAATAACAATAGTAAAAATGCACGAGAGGTGTAAGTCTAATCTTTGTCTACGTTATCATAGTAATTTAGGATTTATTTATTAGGCAGATGAGGGCAGAGGGGCCCATATCGGCATTGAGATCTACTGTCACTGACCGTCGATTACCACGTTGGACAAAGAAAAAGAATCAAATTGATAACGAAGGCAAGATGCCCCTAATACTTTTTGGCGAAGGTATGTTTGGGAAAGAAAACAACAAGTACAGAGGCCATCGATCGGGTGTGGTCGGAAAGCTTTGGAGTAGCCTGAAAAGCAGAGAAAAGCAGCACCAAGCTCTTGTTGTCACAGTGGACGAATATCTGACATCTCAGGTAAACACAAAAACAGCTTTCACGTTTGTTCTTAACTACAGTAAATATCGCCAGATATGTAATTCGTGCCACGGACGAACTTTGGAAAAAGTTACGACTATGGACGGTGTTACCCACCACGGTATCCTGGTATGCAAAGACTGCGGCGTACTGTGGAATAGGGACACGAATGCCTCCAAGAATATATACGAAATTGCTGCATCAGTGTGGTTGAACGGGAGCAGACCACATGCTTTGAGTCGACCAGTGCGGCATCCAGACGTCAACATCACCACCACAAACGTGGGTTCCTTCCTCGGAAGGATTTAGATTGTTACATTTATGGTAAGCATTTATGCCAGTTATTCCGACAATTACTAATTCAAGGAATCATTTCTACTGCCTGGCGTCTTATTTTGCGACAACTGGGGGTCATGATTTGCATTTATTGGTAAGTGAGGTATATACTTCCTGCAAGAATTGTGTTTAAAGGATTTCCCTTTTGTAGCGCAAATTTTGATTCTTTCTGGACGCAAAATTTATTTAGAGTGGTGTAAAGCATATTTCAAGAAACAGTATGCTGTTCACATCCCTGAAGTGTAGTGAATAGTGGAGACGAGAGGTGGAGCGCTCTGAACAATAGAACATTCCAAAGCATAGGGCAGCCCAAGTATCGGGATCTAAGACGGTGAATATCCCAGATAATGGAAATCTTCTTATTTGAATCGCACTGAACACACTGCTTCTTCACTTGAGCGCCATTTAATACCTCGCTTCTTTGTTCGAAAGCTACTAAACACATTATTTTTTTATTTGAACAGTCGAATGCACTGGTATTCATTCGAATGCGGCTTAACACGCCATTTCTTTGCGGTGATATCTCGGGTAAGAGCTGTTAGGTTAAGCTGGCTTCTTATATAGCAAGTGATTAGAAGTTGCAAACGATATACTTCCCTTGACCCACATTGTATGCCTGCAGGTCTGCACACGCCAAGCGCAATGATACCCATGAAATGGAAATAAAACAGATTCGCATCGCGTTACAAGAAGGACATTGTCGCAGTAAGGACGTGAAAATACAATAAGAAACGAGATCTGTTTTATTGACTAAACAGTTCAGAGATAAATGGCATTACTGGTAAAGCCCAAGATGTATGACATCGGAAGATCGTATACAATATCTTCTGTTGTCAGGTGCGAAAGAGCTGGAAGGAAGCTCCGATCGGCAGTATAAAAGCTTTTGTTGGTTTGCCGGGATAGTGGAAAGGGAGCACCTATAAGGCCAATGGATCGCAGAAAGGATTGTGGGATAGGGGTTTGTGGCAAGGCGGCTTCGTAGAAAGAAAGAATTTTGACGTACCTAATCTAATCCCCAAGCTTGGCTTTTTCTTTTCTCTATTTCTTCTGTACTTTTTTTTGTTTGCTTACCTGATTTGCTACCTACCTTATGCTTAAACTTACCTTGCCACCTACCTTACGCTTCAACTTACCTTGTAGTCCGTGTTCGATGGGTGCCGTTGTCTACGAATGTCAATACTTCATAGGAACGAAGAACTCAGACAGACGAAGATCTAGGAAGAGGGAAGTTAGTGATTGTGTGTAAATATCCAGTAAATAACTTAACCCTATACTACACATGACTTCAGACGGACCACTAGTTGGAAGCTGTCAGTTTTAAAATGCAAATACTTAAATGGCGCAGCGCTTACGCTAATTTACACGAAGTACCAAACTGTCTATTGTCTTACAACAATCTAAATGAACAATGGAAATCAGTAAACATTCCAAAGGTAACAGATCATAGGAAGCCGCTTTGCCACTGGAAGGGAAAAAAGTAAAAGTAAAAAGAATTAAGAAAATGATTTTCGTTTGACGCGTCCTTTTTACTTTTTTGATCTGTCCTTGTGATGAACTGTCAATCAGATCACGGCGGAGTTCCCTAAATGGAATGGTCCCGTTTATTATGTTCCAATAGAAATGCTCTTTAGGGCAAGAAATAAGAGATGTAAGATGTCTTTTGCTTTAAGTTTTCATCTTTGCCTGCACATAGGAACTTATACAGGTTACTAGGGCATCGGAAATGTATTGCCATGTATTTATTCTTTCGTTTTTCCTTACAAGCAGCATAGAACGCTGGGAAATGGTGCACTGACATCCGCGCACGGGCACTCGTTTGTTGAACTATATACTTCATGACTGTTCTCATTTCAGCATGGACCACTGTCTTCCATTGATTTCCCGAAGTAGGAATAACGTCTTTTCCATTTCTGCTGTGCACTCGGGCAGCTTATTAACATAATAATGGTTTAGCGTTGATAGACAAATAAGAATTGCGTACGATTTTCTACGTTCTCATCGCATTGAGTTAAAGGTCTAGATATTTACGGCAGTCAAATTATTTCACGTGAAGCTGGGCCTTCGGTATCTGCATGAAACTTTTTCTTCCGTGTAACCATTGCCAGCACACGGGCATGACTGCAGTATGCAATTAGAAAAATTACTACTTTAGGACGAGTTTCCCATTCATAGGATCAGTTGTGGAGCTGTTGATTCCTTGGTTGATGACAGTGACTGGCCTGCCAATATGCACATAAGACAGGTACTGATTGTAAGAGAATTGATGTCAAGGCAACGACAAGAAGACCGCTTTTGCTTTTCAGTGTGTGTTAAATAGGCAACAATCTTCGCTCGATTTACAGGTTTTTCTTATGGTTTTGTGTCTATTGGAAATTATTCGGCATTGCTTCCAGATTAAGTCTGCGTTTTGAAGTAGGTATTTGACATTCATGAAATGAGCAATTCACGTTTGGGTAACTGTAGTTTGCCGCTGTGATTCCAAAAAAGTCTCATAAATCTCATAAATCGCGTAGAAGTCGCATCTCTTAAAAAATGCGACTTTTATGCGGCTACTCTTCTCTAGAGCGATTAAATATCCAATTCACGACGAAAACAATCATATTGCACATTGCTTTTAATAAAGAAGTTCTCCTACGTTTTAGGTCTCCAAGTTGCCGGGATGAATACACCATTGGTCTCGTAAGGTGCTAATATGTAGGAGATATCTGCTTCTAGGCAACGAGTGGCATAAAAACCGCATTACCCTTATACGCCTTCGAATAACGACAGTATGGTTACAGACGTTTAGATACACAGTGAACATGATCACTATAATATTCAGTACATAAGAAACATATTTATATGTATTCAACTACAAAATACATAATACTTGTATTCACATATGCTGTGGACAACGTTTTCAGTAAAAACCGTGTCCGCAAGATTAAATATGGAAAGTCAAAACCGTGTCCCTAACTTTTACGTATTATTATCGTCAGATGGTGATAATTAACCACAATCGAATGTTAAACTATCATTTCTTGCATGTGTCAGAATGCTCTTGCTGAAATGAAGTGCAAACGTCGATACTATTTTCTTGCAGTGTATCTTCTCGCTGTGCTGCTTATGTCGAGTTACTTTCCTCCTTAATCATTCCTATAGCATCCTGCTCATCTTTCTTGCTCACAATCACTTCTCCAGTTGTTACAGAGAATTCTTTTTTTGAATTCTTCAACGGTCTTTCCTTATTTTTTCTTTTTTCTTTTTTTTACCTTTACCTTCCACTGCTTTTCTTTATCCTGCTGTAGTTCTTCTGCTTTTATATACATTCTCTTATCAGTACAATGGCATCAAATAGCAAATGTTCTAAATGTAAACAGCTTTTGATAGTAGAACGAGGTAATTTCCCATAGTGGCAACCAATAGTAGTCTCTACATAATCAAATGCTAATGACTATTGTCGCCATCAGATGGTGACAATAGAAAGACATGCTATCCGTGCAGATTGCGCAGCCGCGCTTGGCATTATCGCAAACGTCAGATAGAAGAAGTTGAACCACATATAGAATCTTCACGTCCTCAACCTCAACGTCGTCGTCGTCGTTGCGGGTCAGAGAACTCCAATGCCACAAGCTATGTCGACAGTACTACTGCGACTACTGCGACTACTGTGACATCTTCTTCACATCTGAATAGCAATCCTTATATTGCTTCTGATAGCAATCTTAGGGATATTGAACAATATGTAAACTCCGTGACGCGGCGTCGTCGACTTCCCTTGGCATACAAATCTCGGCTAGGAGATTTGAAGGCCTTTGAACTTGAGCGCATGAATGTTGAATGTCCCGACTGTCATGCTCTCCACTGGCTCGCGGAACGTGATTCCAGATCTTCGGACAGAGAACCGCGATTTGAAAGCTGCTGCAAGAGGAACGTCGTGAGCCTCCGTTTTCTCCGAGATCCTCCAGAGTACCTTAAAAGTCTCTACAACGGAAGACATTCTCTTTCATCTCATTTTCTGAAGCATATACGGAGGTTTAACGCGGCGTTCGCATTTACGTCTCTTGGATGTCAAATCGAAACTTCCTTGAATGATGGCTGTGGCCCGGTTGTTTTCCAAGTCCATGGAGAGGTGTATCACCTTCAGGGCCAGCTTCTTCCTGAGGAAGGTTCACCTCCTTCGTTCGCTCAATTCTACATATATGACCCCTCATATGCGAGCATTGCCCGTTCCACACATTACGCAGAGCTAGACGCTGAGATCATTCGACGTTTAACGGAGTTGTTGTATGAAATCAATAATCCTTTCATTCGCGTCTACAAGACAGCTTTTGAAGTCTTGGAGCAGCATTACAATCGGTATCCGACAGGGGACATTATCATATCGTCATCAGCCCATCGATGAACATGCGGCTAATCCAAGGTCCAGACGGGCGTACGGAAAACCTGCCTACCATCGATGAAGTTGCTGCTATAGTGCCGGACCAAATTGCAAGTTTCGAAGGGAGATATCCAGATATCGCGTCTTGCAGGGATATCATCGTTAGATATCGGAGTACTGATGGACAAACTGTCTTGAATCGGATCGATCAGGCTCATGGTGCATACATGCCGTTACATTACGTACTGCTTTTCCCACACGGAGACTTTGGTTGGACATGGGGTCTTACACTTAACGCCATTAATACCACCGGTGGTACCCAGCGTCAGCGGATGCGTCTGCCGCAACGAGCATTTTACCGCTTTCGGCTGCACTTGCGTCGAGGAGAATTCCCAACGCTGTTTTATGCGCAACGACTTTTCCAGCAGGTTTTAGTAGATGCATGGGCGATATGCGACCAGACAAAACTTGATTGGTTCCGTAGAAATCAAAAGAAGATCCGCGTCGACCTCTACAATGGTTTAGCTGACGTACTGGTGCGGGACGACATAGACACCTCTGCTGTTGGCAGGCGGTTTGTGCTGACAAGCAGCTATCACGGTGGCCCCAGATTCATGGCACAGTTATTTCAGAATTCCATGGCGATTGTTCGCCACCTGAGGAAGCCTTCCCTATTTATCACGTTCACCGCGAATCCAAGATGGCCTGAAATCACTACGGAGCTTCTTCCCGGACAGTCCGCTGCTGATAGGCCTGATCTGATCGCCAGAGTGTTCAATTTAAAACTGCGGGAACTGCTCCACGATCTCAAGTCCAAGAATATTTTCGGAAGGTTCAAAGGTATAGTGCGGACCATTGAGTTTCAGAAACGGGGCCTCCCACACGTTCATATCCTTCTCTTTCTTGATAACAACTTCAATTCCATTGAGGATATTGACGAGATTATCAGTGCCGAGCTTCCCGATGCAGAAGTTGACCGTGAACTGTATGATATAGTGACAACCTGCATGATCCATGGACCATGTGGACCAACTGTGAATCCAAGATCTCCATGTATGAAAGATAATCGTGCCAGGCCTGAAGGATCTGTCTGCTCAAAGAAGTATCTTAAGAGCTTCCAACCTGAGACGCGGCTAGGAACAGATGGCTATCCATTATATCGTCGACGTGATAACGGTGTCACACACGCCATCCGCCACCCTACTCATTCTGGTGAAGCCTTTTACGTCGACAATACATGGGTTGTACCGTATAACCCTTACTTGCTCAAGAAGTACAAGGCACACATCAACGTGGAGGTTTGTGCAACGATCAAAAGCATCAAATACGTCAACAAGTACGTTTATAAGGGCCCCGATCGAACTAGCTTGGAAATTAGGAATGAACATGACGAGATCAAACGGTATCTGCTTGGGAGGTACATTGGCCCCACGGAAGCTGTATGGAACCTTTTCGAATTCCCTCTCCATGAAGAGCTTCCACCAGTGTTACTTCTCAGTGTGCATCTCCCCGGCGAACAACCCGTGTTTTTTCCCCAGGATGGCGACCGAGAAGAGATCGCGCAACGTATGGAGAATAGTCGTACTACACTAATGGCATACTTTGACTATTATCAGCAAAATCCAGATGCTACAAAGTACCTTTATCATGACTTCCCGGCCCATTTCCGCTGGGATCATCGACGACGAGTGTGGCTTCAGCGAAGACAGGGGTATCAAATCGGTAGGATGTATCACTGTAGTCCTTTTGCCGGGGAAAGATACTACCTACGAATGTTACTCGCAGTCATACCTGGGCCTTCTTCTTTTGAAGACCTGCGCACAACTGCAGATGACCAGGGAAGGCGCACTGTCCACCCAACTTTCAAGCAAGCATGCATTGCTCGAGGTCTTCTGCAAGACAGCTAAGAATGGATATCTTGCTTTAATGAAGCAGTGCATTTCTGTACTGGTCATAGCTTGCGACGGCTCTTCATAGTAGCACTACTTCATGGAGATATAGCAAATGCTGCACACATATGGGATAGATTCAAATCTCACTTTTGCGATGATCTCCAGGAAGATCGCCTACGACGGCACTACAAAAATTCCAATCGGAGCAACCCAGATGCGCCATCATTTGAAGAGCTCGAGAATACCGCAAGTGACCATGCCCTTTATCTAATCAGAAGAGACATAGAAGACATGGGATACGACGTGAATCAGTATGGGCTACCAACACCTTGCTACAATTGGGCGTTTCAGTCATCAGGGAACCAGATGATAGACGGTGAACTGCAACAATACGATATCCGACAGGAATCCAGTGTCTTTGAGAATATGCACAGCCTGCTCAATTCAGATCAGAAATCAACCTTTGACGCAATTGTTTCGCGGATAGAGTGTTCGGCTACAGCACCATATTTTTTCTTGCAAGGTCCAGCAGAAACGGGAAAAACTTTTCTGTATACTACTCTTTGCAGCTATTTCCGTAAAAGCAGCCAGATAGTGATTTGCGTGGCATCATCTGGCATTGCTGCCCTTCTACTTCCAGGAGGAAGAACCTCTCACTCCCGCTTCAAAATCCCGCTTAACATCCAGGAAAGCTCAATGGCTGGCATCAGAGCAAATTCTCAATTAGCAGAATTCATTCGCCATGCAGTTCTGATCATATGGGACGAGGTTCCTATGCAGCATCGCTTTTGTTTTGAGGCGTTTGACAGGACAATGCGCGACATCTGTCGATGCGAAGAGCTCTTCGGCGGCAAGGCAGTAATACTTGGAGGTGATTTTGCCCAGATATCGCCTGTCGTCCGTGGCAACAGATATGAAACAGTTGAAGCCTCATTGATTAGTTCATATATTTGGCCGCGAATCCATTCAGTCTCAGATATTGACAGACATTTTGCAGAATGGATTGGTGCATTATCATACAACCCGTCCTTATATGGAAATCTTCGTCTTCCGTCTTATATCCGTTCTACAGAATCTGAAGAGGATCTCATCCGCAGCATTTATCCCATAGATGAGCTCATGAATACTAATCCTATGGAGTTCTTCAGAGGTCGAACCATATTCGAGAAAGTAGATGCTCTGAATCAATCGCTATTGTCTAGAATTGATGGCCAGCAGATATCGATCCTCTCCTCAGATTCTTGCGACGTCAACCAACAAGACAGTATAGATGAAATTTCCCAAGAAGCTCTGCGCAGTTTCAACACCTCTGGACTTAAACAACCTCAAGTGCTAAGCCGCTAGTATGAAGTCACTATTGATGACGCAATTTTCTCTTTTTTTGTTTTACTGCGTCCTTGCGCGTCCCTGAGCATTATTACTTCTTTACCATGAACCATACGCCACTTATCATTTACCCTTATAAGCCCGAAGTGCCTGAACAAGTAGTTGTAACCAGCGAATATCAGAAAGTCATTGAGTCTATGAATGAGAAGCACGGTGTTGCATACGTTCATCATAAGACAGTAAATTCTGTTTCTGGTGCAGATGGATTCCTCGAGAGCTCGTTTTAGATGAGAAAGGGAACTAGAAATTTTTTACTTAACTTGAACTCCAGCGTCAAAGTCAGATTATCTGTACCATACGATCGTGGATAGTAGAATATGCTTTACTTCACTATTCGTCACTTATGTTCTTGTTTAGTGGTTACTTAACTTAGATCAATCCACACTGAACTTTATTTCCAAGTATTTTTCTACAAGCGACTTTTGCCAACAATTGCTTCGTTCTACAAGAATTTTGCCATTAAATAGCTCCCCACAATAAAACCTTTTACGCAAAATTCTTTTCTTCGGGACGCAAACATTTTCCTACAAGACATCTGTAGAGGAAGTCCACCAGGATTAGCAGTCAAAAATCTGCGTCATCGAAAATTTCAAACACTTCTTTATTTGGTGGTGATTTAAGTGCATGCATGATTGGTTGATTTTACTGACGTCATTTCCGGGTTGCGTGTAGCGAGATGCCTCTGCACATCGCTTCGTAAGCCTGTCTCTCCCTTCTTCACAATTCCATTCTAAATGACCTCGATCGGTACTGGCGTAAGTAAAGGCCGAAATGCTACTGTATATAGTGGGACTAATGTGATAGCTCTAGTACGATTTATCAGTTTCTACTTATTCCCCTGATGGACGCGTCTTTCAGGTCGAATATGCAAACAAAGCTGTTGATAACAGTGGGTATGTATGGCAACAACCTCGTCCATTTTTCTTGAAGGCTAAACAAATATCAGTACTGCTATTGGATTGCGCGTGAAAGACGGTGTCATCCTTGCTGTAGAGAAGCTGGTGCAATCGAAATTACTCGTGGCTGGCTCGAATCGACGTATCCAAAGCGCAGATTTACACATCGGCATCGTTCGTACTCCCGTAATCTGAAGACGTATTTATTCAATTCGTACTTGAGTAGGCAACAGCAGGTCTACTGGCGGATGGTCGACACATCATAAACCGAGCGCGTGACGAAGCTCAGGCTTGGAGAGATATTTATCGACAACCTATTCCTGGCAAGGTAGCTTACATCTGCATTTAGTACCATGATACAGTCGCTAACTTCAAAAAAAAAGACCATTGCTGATCGGTTAGGACAATATGTTTCAGCTTACACATTATATTCCAGCGTTCGTCCATTCGGCAGCAGCACAATTGTGGGAACGATGACGAATAAGGAACCTTCGTTGTATCTGATTGAACCTTCTGGTGTCTACTGGGTAAAATGCTACAAAGTGAAAAAGTAAAAGGTAATTGACATATAATCTAAGGGTTATCGTGGATGTGCTGTCGGCAAAGGCAAATCGGTTGCGAAAACAGAAATCGAGAAGTTGAACTTGGACGACATGACGGTTCGTCAAGCAGTCAACGAAATTACTCGCATGTGAGTCGATATCGAATCCGAAACTGCTTCGCTAATACCGTATGCTAGTATCTATGCATGCCACGACGATTCAAAGGACAAAGATTTCGAGCTGGAGTTGAGCTGGATCTGTGCGGAGTCTCAATACAAGCATCAGTTTGTGCCAAAGGATCTTAAGGAGGAGGCAGAAAGAATTGCGAAGGTAATCTATAATGTTTTAAAACTATGCTCTAACTGGTGGTAGGAAACACTGGATGCGGAGATGGAAGATTAAGCAACCTCGCTTTACTATTATCTA
Organism: Saksenaea vasiformis B4078; assembly: GCA_000697055.1. Lineage (NCBI taxonomy): Eukaryota > Fungi > Mucoromycota > Mucoromycetes > Mucorales > Saksenaeaceae > Saksenaea > Saksenaea vasiformis. The sequence continues at coordinate 93,103 of JNDT01001581.1, read as the reverse complement.
AGCTATAGGCATAATCGATCGAACACCAAGAGAAATACAATATCCACCAGTAAAATTATTGCCTAGGTTGATAGCATTTTGACTTTGTAAAATTGGCTACGTCTTTTTCCATGTGTTGGTATTACGAACTATGCAGATACTGATTTGAGTGGAAAGGATGTTAGATTGTTATTGAGGTACTTAGACTATAACGGTGCCTCGACTGGATGTCTCCTATCGTCACCACTCATTAAAGGCGGGAGATATCAAAATACGGTAACCCTTGTTATTATCCTTTAAATAAGACTGCTCGTTGATTTCAGCCTTTCCAGTACATTCATGATCCGTAGTAAATCTAGAACAAAATATCCAACCATTGCATCATATGCTCTGAGGAGTACTGGAAATGCTGTTTCAATTTTATTTATTTATTGAAGAAAGATATACAAATATTGACAGCAGCATGCAAGCTTAAAACTCATTTTTGTGAAGCATCACGTTGCTTCTGCTCTTGATCGGCTTTTTTCGATTTGCTGTTGGGATCGAAGTAAGGTTTCTCGGCCTACAGTTGCCCTGTGAATTATACGATTTTTGAAAAATATCATGCTTCGTTTTACCTGTGGAGTGACTCTCCATCCATGGCGCTTGCCAATTTCAAGATAATCAAAGATAGCGTTATGGTTGGTTACGCGGTTGTCCCAGACAGCCACGGTATCCTCTTCCCATTTCAATCGCACTTGGAAATCAACACCACCCGTGATGTGGTCGTACAGATATTTCAAAACCGCATCCGATTCGTTCTTTGTCAAACCAACAATGCGCTTTGTGAACACAGGCTGTACGTAAAGTGACTTCCAGCCCGTCACCGGATGGGTACGCACTACAGGATGTACGGATTCCACAAGTTTGCGTCGAACAGTTTTTCCTTGTGCAAGCGCCTCATCAATTTGCCCCTGACCAGTGTGAACAGCTTCAAGTCCTTCTACAAACTTTTGGAAAGCCGGGGAGAGACGGTCGTAGGCGGCATAGCCAGAAGACCAGAGGGTATCACCTCCCACCAGGGGCAGGGTGTCGATCTTGAGGAAAGTAAGCCCCGCGGGTTGTTCTTCGTAGCTCACATCGGTATGCCATCCTGTACGAAGGAAGTGTATTAGAAACAGATGTTCGACGATGGTAGACTCAAATAACGTACCATCAGCATTGCTACGGCTTTCAAAGTACTTTCGGGGGGTCCTAGGCCGAGATGTAAGTCTCATGGGGTATGTATGTGCCGTCATCCTACTTACTCGGCATCAAAATAAACAACGTGGATTTCAGGAAGGTTTGGTGGGTGGCCAAACGTATTGTGTACATGACTAAAGTGAATTAATGAATGTATTGCGGTTAATATATAATTGCATATGATCATTTGACGCTTACAGAGGGCCTACATGATAGGATGGTGTTAGTAATGCCTATCAACGAGGAAAAAATAGGCAATTACCATAATGTTTTCCAAGCTCTATTCCTTGATGGACGTCGATATCTTGTTTTCTGAAAATTACTAGCCCACGTTCGGCGACAAGCAAGGCCAAGTCATCCTTCTGTTTATCTGTTAACTGCGACAGTTGGATTCCATGAATCTCTGTTCCGATATGAGGTGTCAGGTCAAAGATCTTCTCCGCATTATCATATAAGGAGGCCTTCTTAGGATCTGCCCTGTGGCCAACGTCCTTGTGCTCAAAATGTTCAATCTCGGGGTACTATCACGTAGCATGTTTAGGTGCTTGCGAACAGTCTTGCTCTATCTACCTACCTTTGTTTCTGGGAATACCAAGTAATTGCCTTTCTCGCGAGCCAGCTGCTTCAAGTCAAGTTTTTGGAACTCTTCCGTTATAGTGTCAACAACGTTGGGTGCCATAATAAGAGAGATACTAAATAAATTATAGCGGTTAGTCATATCATCTCGCCTACTCTTATATACCTAAATCCTTGACAAAAATAACGACTAGAACTTAGCTCATGTAAGTAGACGATGGCGCTATTTTCCGTATATATCTAATCCGAGATGACGGTGAAGGGTGGTTACACGACTCATTAGAAAGGCGATGGCGCCATTCTGCAGGATGATGACTTTTCAAACTGCGGTATATGAAATATTTGCTTGAGCATCATTATATCGTTTGATGGCGTAACCATTGTCTAAAATGGTTGCATCGTTATATGAGTCTACGCAGCATTATCTCGGATACAAAGTGGCTCATTACGAGGTCTCACATCGATTATTAAATCTTTGCCAGCTAGCCGAAACAATCAAAGTCAATTGCGCAGTCCATATCTTACCACACCGTGATTAGAAGAAGACATTTAATGTCAAGCACACTCATGGAGTTATGTAGGGCTAAACTACTGCCGACTTCGGTGATAGTTTGTCACGATCTCCCTGATATCTAAGGGCCTCATTGCTTGATTGCGCCATTGACGCTAGATAAAGATTACCCGATTTGTATAATCTATAAAGAGCAGATTTAGTAGGTAAACGTTTTCGAAAATCACGTGAAACGACATGGTCGTCCGGCGTGCTCGGAAGCAGCAATCGGAGGGCTGTCCATAACAAGCTACAACGCCGCGTATTTTACGATAATGTATCGGTGCAAAAGATCCAAGGATTGCTACACATCAAGCCTTCGTTATAGGTTTTCTGGAAGCTACTAGTTTGGTTCAGGACGCGCTCAAACAACGCAGAAATACACATCTAACAGAGGCGGCTGCGATCATGATAGAAGGCCTTTTTTTTTCCACGTAGAGACTAGATTTCCTGGTAAATACTCCTGCTTTGAACGATCTCTGCAACGTGACCCAGGTTTTAAACTGGACTGAAGTCTATCCAATGTACACATTTATAGCGTGAGTTACATTTTCCTGCCACGATGATATCGTTGTTCCCATACCAATTTGCGAAGATCCATTTCTCACGTCATTGTCTATTGATTACGTCGGGGAAAAGAAAATTCTGCGATTCTTCTGTCTTGAATTTCCCAAAACAACAATTTCTTTATGTTTGCATCAAAAATCAACAGGGTAGAAAACAGAAAAGTAAAAATTCATGTACAAAAAAAGGAATGAAAGACAATAGTAAGATCACTCTGGAGCTTTTCGAGCAGCAACTGCATACCATGCAGCACTTGATGTCTCTCTACGGGAGGCCATATACTTCTCTTTCCAGACCATAAATTCTTCCTCTGTAGCAAACCCGAACGCCTGATTAATCATAAGGCGACATGAATCAATTCCATGACCGATAATGTAGAGAAATTCATGAGCGAGTTCGTGACTATCTAGAATTTCGCTGAGTTTTTCATATGCATGCATAAGACATACTCAAGCTAATCGTCTTTTCCTCCTCTTGTAGCAACGTAAACCCACAGTCAGAAATCATAGTGCCCAACTTCTTGCACAAATAAGGGTCCTGGTCATATTGTAGTAGGATGGTCTCCACTGGATTCATTGAAGTGAAACAATTCAGTCAGTGTGTGTGTTACAGGAATTTTCGTTTTTGAGATCCCCTTCGAGAATACTTACATGTTGCACAAGCACTCTGTATCATCTCATCTCCTGAATCCTATAACACTCATTAAACTCCAAGTAAACTATATAAGGTGCTTTGCTCACCATAAGCCGTGGTTCCATAAACTGAACGCAGCCTCCAGGTTTAGTTACTCGATAGATCTCTCGCAGTACATCTTCCCATTGTGGCGTGCGTAAAACCATGGAAAACATACGCATTTGTACGAGATCAAACTGATTGCTCTGAAACGGAAGACCCTTAAGGACGTCTATCTGTTTGAATTGAACGTTGCCCGGATGGATATCCCGAGGGAAAATGGGGACTTTGTCTATGCCAATAAATTTTGCTTCGGGATATTCAGTAGCCATATCCTATTTGTCCGTTTTAACCACATTGCAAGGTTCTGTTTTGGAAATACCATAATCCAACTACCAGAGCCACACCCAATATCTAAAACAGCAATCGGCCCGTCAAGATCAATGTTCTGCTGTACACTATTCAGGACATTTCTGAAAAAAAAAGGCCGGCAGGTTTGAAATGAGTTTACTCGTTTATCTTTTCATTACGGAGCATCATCAAACTTGGTTGAAAACACAGACCCTTCAAACAACGCCTTCAGAGCAAAGTGTTGCTGTAGAGCCCGTGGTTGTTTTTTTTTTTTTTAGTGTGGTAAAGCTAGTATCGTGGGAAACATACCGAAACCATACGATCTGCTTCTTCTTGACGATTGGCATCAAAACACGTCGTAGCAGGATCAGAAATGTTCATTTGTGGTAATTGTTGAAGAAAGAAGAAGAAAACATCACAGCACAAATGCGTTGAAATAGTGAATTCTTGTGATGTGCACAGACCTACGTTCGCGTTACACTAGAAGTAGATGGAGTTATAATCGTTATTTTGTGTAACAAATAATATTCTGGATAGTAAAGAATCATCGCTCACAGGAACTACGCAACCTTTTTTTCTTCTTCTCTCTTCTATAGGGCATGAAGGATCGACGACTAAAATAGGTTACTTCTTAGACGTTGTGTGAGTCGTCTCTCATCGTGGCTGTCAATAGAATAAAAGCAAGCACTTGAAAAAAAATGAGAACGAAGCTTGTTATTCCATAGTGCCGGCATTTACATGTGATTGATCTGAGGTTTCGATCCTACTGGTTTCCCAAAAATATTTGAAACAGTGTTACTTTCATTCTATTATTCACGGAAACAGGCAGAAAACGGACAACATCTGCTTACCACGACCCTCTCCGACGCGCCTCTCATTTGCCTGCCTAAACAGTACCCGAGCTCGGAACAGATGACATTTTGAGAAATCAGTTTTCAAACGGTGCCTCATGTAACTTAATTACTTCCAAGTACGTGACCTCTGCTTCAAAAGCAGTAAAATTGGCTTAGAAAAAATAATAATAATAAACAGTCAAAGCCCGTATTTACGCTTTGGTCATAAATCAAGAACCGTGGCGCGAGCAGTTTGGGTGATATATAAGTTAAATGGCTGACGCGTCTTATCTCAGCAGAAGACGAAGAGTACACTGTTTCTCTAGAAAGCCATTCAGATTACTACTAAAACCACAGATTTAAAACAAGGAAAATGGAGGTCCAAGGATGTAGCGCACTTTTTACCTACAGTGTGTCCATCATCCTCTTAAACGGGAGGAAACGGAGCATTAGCATCACATGATAAACACAGGTGGTCAATGGCTAGTACTCTGACCTTATTACTCAACAAATTGGACATCCAATAGCAATCCTCCGCAGCGGTTACATATACATCTATTTCCAAAGCAGAAATTTTGACAGAAGATGAGATAGTCTATGGTAGCCTGAGTGACTCCCAGACTCTGTGGAACCTGCAAGCACGCGTACTTGAGCGGAATCTTCTGGGACCGGATGAAAAGGAGTGCCAGCCTAAGCGTTGTGGGGAGATGGGTTCAACATGAAGAGACATCTTATACGCATCGAGTTATCGTGCTTGTGAAATATGCACGGGACTTATGTTGCTGCGGATTGCGATTTTTGCATGTTAGATTGTCATTTGATCCTTTGGCTTCTAGGCAATGAACCTTGAGGTTATTGACTTCACTGCTTATCCTAACCGGGCATTGGCTGTTTACGGTACTACCTAAAATGTAAGCAGAGATCTGCACCGATTCAGTACTGCCAGGTGCTACGTGAACAACATCCGCCACAAGAGTCGTTTCAAACAGGTTTACAGAGCATTAATCAAAGTTATTCCTGCCGCAGCTTTGACGTGCTCTACTTGAAAAGGCTGAGCCTATACGTCACATCAAATGAAAAGGATGTGCTTTGCTTTTATGAACACATAGAAAAAGATCAGGATAGCTATTGGTGGCATGCATGATGTGCTCAAGCACATGACTAATAGTCTCTTTCTTAACGTCAAGAATACGCGTCTTTTTTTTTCGTTTTGCAGCGTTCATCTTACAAAGTTTAAAGTTTCGAACAATCATGCAAACACGAGTCGGGATTTCATTGTGGGTGCCTCTATTAACATTCCTCTCATAGAAGGTCTATATGTAGAACATGTAACCTAGCGGGATAGTTTCAAGGGGTGAGGAGTTCATACCAACAGATATGGTTGTACTAAGAGAAAACGCCACGAGTATGCAGTGCTCATGCATGTAATAGGCGGAAGGACGTTTACTAAACGTTCCAGTCGATTACAGTTCCCGAAGCGATAAGTACATAAACAAACAACTCACATGCGTTTAGCAGACCAAATCTGTACGGATGCAGCAACTGATTAATAAAAGGCGACTCGGCGTCGACTAATCAATGATAATGGAATGTTATTCTATCTTCTGTCCCTTATGGTCGTACTGCGGCGTACCAAGGATAGATCGCGATCACTGCTTTCCGACTCCTTACGTAAATCACCCCTGTTCTATTATAAAAGAAATAAACAGTACTATAGGAGACTATCATACAATAGAAATATATATAAAAAGAGGATAATAATTACACGGTGTTCGATTCATCGTCATTTCTGTTCATAGCAAACGTGCTTTGGTTAAAGCCATTGAATGGATTCAACGAGTCATCAATCCTTCCCATATCGAGAGACATTGTTACATCACCTATTCCTGTGCTCGTCAAAAGTGTTGTCAGATCATTTTGACTTGTCATCTCGGAAAAACCTGTAGGTTTATCTTGTACCATAGCTGCAAAAGAAAAAAAAAGAAGTCCTCGGGTTATCCAACACGAGCACGATAATTATCTTTTTTAAAAAATTTCCTTCTTCTGACCTTGCTGTAAAAGGTATTCCACCGGCGAATCCATCCATTCTAGACCTTCCATTGTAGCAGGTTGCTGGCCTAAATGATCAAAGGGATCACTTTCATCGTCCCGATCTGGCGTTGCCAAAGTGGAAGAGGTGAATGGTGCATATGACCGTCGTCGGCAATTCGTTCCGACGTTGGGAGTCATATGGCGGATACGTGAGCAAAAGGACGATCCGGAAGAGAACATACTGCTACTGCTACTTTCGTAGGTGTTAGATGAGTATGATTGAATAGTAAAAGGTAAGGGGGAAGAGCATGGTTCAGTTTGTAGTTTAGGTGATGATCCAGCTCGGGGTGAACTTGGTGTTACATATGGGGAAAATCTGCGGGTGTGCTGAGCTGATGCGATGGGTGGTGAACCGATGTGCATATTGGCAATTGACCGATTAAGTGAAAACGTAGAACCAGGTGAATTGGGCAGCATAAGCGATGAAGTTGGACTGCCAATAGATGGAGATTTGGGTATGGATCCAAGCGTTGTCAATGGACCTTGGAACGATAGAGGTTGTATCGGTTCGTTTTTGGTGTCTGTCGCCGAAGGAGGCTGCGAATTCTGCGCATCTCCATTGCGAGCAGTTGTGATATTGTCTCGTTCTTCCTGTAGTCGCTGAACCAAAATTGCCTTCTTGCCCATCGCGGGTTTCCCACGTTGGCGTAGCATATCTTTTAGCTCTGAAACGGTGATATCGTCAAAATTGACCTTGACCAGCTGATCGTCTAGCTGACGTTGATGTTCCTCAGCATCCAGAGAGTGGATGGGGTTATTTCGATGGACACGTTTAATTTGAACAGGCATTGTTCTCGAAGGAAATAAATTAGCGTGGTCCGTTGCAGGTGACGCGATGCTGGAAGGAATCGCGATGGTTTTTCCGCCACTTGTGTACAGCATACAGTTTCCTGCTTGATCAAAAGACCGTTTTCGTTCTAGGCCACTGGATGTGAGGGATTGTGACACCTGCTCAAGAGACGATGGCATAGAGGTTCCAAATTGCAGGTTTGCTTTTTTTGATTGATCAAGCGTAGATGCCCCCGAAAACGAGGCCGATATAGATGGCGCTGTATGGGACTTTTGTTGTTGGGAGGATTTTCGCGCATAATTAACCCTGAACCTAGCCTGAAGTTCATTGAATCGACGTTGATGGTCTATTTCAGTTATTGTTGTGCTCATGCTAGAGGAATGACTGGTGCCTGAGATAGGTATCGGTTTTGGAGCACGGTTCCGTCCGATCAGGTTGTTTGTTTGAGAGCGTCGGTTCATATCTCGTTTTGTCTGGGATTTATAAGGCGGCGCTTTGGAGGTTGGTGGGGCACGAGACCTTGCGGGTGTAGTTACATTGGCAGTGGTTGTCGCGTGCGCGATGTTATAGTCGGGTGATGAATAACCATCCGTGCGGATTGCCGCTGAGGTGGAGGTTGCCTTATTATCGAATTGGTCCAGGGTTGTGCAAAGCTCTGATCGAATCGAAGTTGATTCCGATTCTTCTTCCTTTTGTTGTCTTTGATGCTCCATTCGTATTTCCATAGCTTTTTGTTGGTTTTGCAAGAGTTGTTGCTGTCTCACATAATTAGGATCCGACAACAAAATAGCCTGTTCATCCTGTTCGGCCAAATTAAACAATATCTGCTCCGATTGTTTATCGCTATGTTGTGGAAGGCTCTCTGACGACTGCGGAAAGAACAGAGATGTATCATTATCGTATCGGCTGGTACTGCCATAAAGGTCCCACTCAGGTGGTACGGAAAGCTCTAGACCAAATGGCGGGGATTGAAGGGAGTCGTTTTGAAATGAAGAGTCATTTGTGAAGGAGTAATAGGAACTATTCAGTGGATGTTCAAGCTGCAGGGGATCGAAAGATTGACTGAACAACATGAATGTACTGTCATTTTCTGGAATGCTATAGTCATAGAGTGGGTCATTGGTAGGGTCATGATGATGCATGGTCTTTATGCCCAAGAAAGAAGGGAAAAGAAAAGTAAGATAGTATACGTAGAAGATTCTGGTGTAACACAGGCTTTTGCACATAATTTTGCGTCGATTGAAAAAGCCTCTTTGCGCTGGCCAATAACATTAATTTGCTTTAACTGGGAATGAATTTTACAATGCCCTTGTAGAGCGGCGCACTTCAGGCTGCATGATTCGTTTGATCATGCTAAGATGGCGGAGGAAGACTTAAAGATGTCCTATTATCTGTATGCATGCGTACCCTAATACATATAGACCATCCGACCAATATGATGGAAAATTTACCTCTGCTGATGTCTTCCACGTTGCATCTATCGAAGCTGTAAGATGACTTTATAGGTATATATATATATACGCCACGACAGGCAGCAAAGGTGATTGAGTATAGTAAATGATGATGAAACAACAGCAAAAGAAGCAGGATTGAATAACGAAATAGACGTTGAAACTGCGAAGTATTATTATTAAAATTCGCAACGAGAATGAAGGAGAACTATTATTTGATATCTAAAGAGAGCCTCATATTCGATGCAGCGGTAAACTGACCATTACTCACCTCAATTTTTCGTATGTTGGGAAAGGTTCAGCCGTTATCCAGCTGGTGTAACACTATGGAAAAACGGTTTCTGATGGTTATCTTTTTACTCAACGTACAGTAGTCAATCAGACTCTTGCCGCCTTAACAGGTGTCCCACGTCGAAACGATCACGATGGTCAGCTCGCCCAATTTCATCAAGTATTTGAGTTCTCGAAGCTCGGCTGTAAGACGTAAGCAATAGCGCTCACTAGATAACAGTCTGACACCGAGATTGTCACACTCACCAGTGTCGTCAGAAGGAAGCCAAAGGTAATTATTATGCTTTCCCTGTCACTGCGTTTTGATTAAATTCATCGTTGGTAGTCGGAATAAAACGAAAATACCAATCGGAAGCACAAGCTGGAAATTCCAGAGTGGCGAAGAAACGCGGCCGGATGAATAAGAGAGCTCACAACCAAGCGATGGAAACTTGCCATAGTAAAAGAAAAAATTACTTGCGGGATATTTGTTGGGTAGGTTTAAAGGCACATGTTTTTCTGGAATTGATTTTCTTTCAATGTTTGAAACTCAACAGCTTGCTTTGTGATTAATCACTCTCTGTTTCGTGTTCACTGGTCGGGAACAGCTTTCAAAGAGTATATGGATAATCTATTTATGATGACGAGACCTTAGGTAAAGACAAGGACTCCTCTTTTGGGGCAAAAATGCAGCATACTGGTAGACACAAAAAAGGATCTTGTTCGGCATTATCTAAATGAGGAGTACGCTGAGTACTGTTTATTGAACACTATTTTACGCTACTCTAAATAAATTATGTGTCCATGGAGAACCAAATTTGCGCTGAGAGAAAAGTAAAATATACGGTCATTGGTTAATGAATTGGCAACAAAATCATACGTTTACTTACATCATCATGGCCCTCGGTGGACGCATAATGTATTGGAGCAGCATAAAACGGTATTCACGGTTAGTAAATGAAAGATGTTTTGATGTCTTTTACTTACCCCCGAAGGGCATTCCTGCCATTCGACAGGGGCCAGCCCTGCACCGTAGCGGGTGGGGGTGGCGAGTTGGGATCGGCACGGCATTGATAGCCGGCTATTGTGTCTAACGACCGTGAGTCTGAACAATAGAAAAAAAGACATGAGGAATCTCGTATGTATAATAAATCCCAGTACGTACCGGGGATGTAATAAAGAAAACAGAGCCAAAGAAAAAAAAAGAATTCATGCGTCCTTTTAAACACGGATCATTTTGGGTGGAACTTGTCCTTATCGTGAAACATTTTTACTGCCTCCGGTGGGATCCTGGGAATACATCACCGAAGTACCCACAATGCAAGACTCTGGTTATCCAGGCGCGAACTGTTCCTTGGATTAACGCAAAACGGCTTACTCCTCAGCGCAAAGACGCATCACTTTCCAGTGCAAAAACTATTCGGCTTAGACGCAATGTAATATTTATTTGATGCAAAGGCTCACTCAAAATCCAGTAACTTTTTTTTTCCTGCATTGTGTGAAACCAGTCAGAATAAAGCAATGTGCGTCCTGCAGTGGTTTTTTTTTTCTTTGTCCGTTATCTACATCATTTCATTGACTCGATGGAACATACCTGTCCAATGACTACACAATAGCAAGACATGTATTTTGACTATGTTCGAAATTCAAGCCGTTTCGATGATCTTCTTTCTACTCCTACTCCTATGAGTCATTAGTATTAGCCAGAAACCTTCCAAGAAATATCATCAGTTGACGTACCATCAGATAACAGTATATAATGCTACTGTTGATAAAGAGAGAAACAGTGAATGAAGAAGAGCGATCACAGCGTGAGAAAATTGCCTGTCAGGGGCGCGATGCGATAAAATAACAGCCTTGGTTAACTCCTCATTGCTTTTCTCCACAAAGACAATATGCACTTGCCTTTTTGTTCTCCGGATCACGGCAGGATCACCTTGTATAACAAGGAACAGGGCTAGCACAACACTGGGTGATCGCTGAGTGTTAATATTAAGGATTTCGGATGAAGGTCCTCCTATTGCCGATAAGTCCCTGGCCTGGTCACCCGCGTGTCACTGTAGAATTTTTTCTCTCACGCAAAAGAAAAGAAGTGGTTAGACGCTTATCTTCTTAAACCACAGCTTTGTTTACTGAATGAGATAACACACTTCTTTTAAACCAGTATGAATGTTTTTTGTTGATTTTTGAGACAGAGCAGCCAAAATAATTAAAAAAAAAGCCCTTTTGCATGTGTATACAAGCTACGTATTACCAAAGTGATATTGTTTTTTTACGGATCAAGTCAAAACGTTTACCGCAATTGGAGGCACCAAATGGTTTTAATTGGCTTCTCTGTCCAGCTGATCTTCTGACAGAGGAGGCAGAAAATTGAACTCCGACCGGTAGATTTTTAATTTTCAGTCGGCTATTCTTTCCGTACTTGTCTCTTTCTCTCCTTTCGAAACGAGCGAGCAGAGAAGCAAAGTTTCTTTTGGTTTCTTACCTTACCACGCTACCCATATAAATACGTACACTTATATATATAAATATAAGCACCTCTTCTACCTTGTACTTTTTCTTTTTCTGTTTCCCTCCCTTTTTTTCTTTCTAGTTGTTTAGGGCGTTCCATCAGGTAAAATCACGCATGCGCTATTTCCCTCTTTCCCAGATTGACTCATGCCTTCATTTAGAGAAGCGCCCACTGGGAAAAAAAGTAGCAGCACTGGACAAGAACACCGTGTTATTCCTTTACGCTTCAAGCACCATCTTCTCAAAAGCTACCAAGGAAGGAAATTTTGCCTTTAGTAGTAGTATAAGTAGTAATAGTTATCATGATAATTGCGAGTCCTGTCAAGAAAGATACGGCAATACCACTCGAGAATCTACATCCGGTCAATCAGGTTGAATGTATCTACCTACCCCGTGATAATGACGAACAAAAATTGGACGTCGTTGACGTCCAAAAGCGAAACGGCAGTAAGTTTTAAAATACGTTCTCCCATACATCCAATGTTATTGACTCAGTTTCTCTCCCCGTTTAGGTAAAGATTTTGTTTCGCAGATGTTTGGCCTTAGCAACCCCATTAGCCAACAGGTGGATGAGATTCTTATGATCTCTACAACGGTCCAAACATCTAGTTGTAAACGGACTCTACAATGCCAGGCCTTCATCTATGGAAATACGGTTTTTCTCAGCTCGCCTCTTGTGGGTGATAACTCCGGCCTCTCCACCTGGGCCGATGGTGAATTCCAGTCGTGGTAAGCTATCCTCTTCTGACCGGTTAAACCATGTTGTTGTCATTTTTCTGCATATCTCTCTTCTTCACATGGGAGCTGACTCCTCTCTTTCTGTTTCTTCCTTCTGTTTTTTTTTACGTGTGATCCATGACCTTTATTCCAGGGTGGGGTGGGAAATCTTCCCCCCCGTCACAAGGAAAGAAGAAGGAGGGAGGAAACGGCGGGGGACAGAATTCTGCGAACCGGCAAGTCTTTACATGATTGAAAACTAAACAACTCTTAAATAGTATAACTCATCTGATCGAGCTTGCTGAAGTAAAAACAGGTTGTACTGCTCTGGTGGTTGCTGTAGACCGCCGGAAAATGGATTCTGGTATAGAAGAAAAAAGAAAGCCCTTCTTTTGCCTTATTGACTTCCTTTTTTTTTTTTAGTTAACACCATTCTCCGCGCCTTCATGTATCTTGGTTTTGAGATGGTCAGTCCTACTGTGTACCATCAAGAACCAGGCTTCATTCTTGTTGGCTACGAGCTTTAAAGGTGACTGAATCCAAAATTCCCTTTATTCTTAATCATTATTATCTCATTTCACGTTGCGAAGAAGAAAACCCCCGTTTTTGAAATCATAAAAAGTCGCACTTTTGTTTGATATTGATTAGCCTCAACAACACATACAGATAACATGTAAAACTATTTTTTCCATGATTATTGTCTTATTGCGTGCAACGGACACCATTCCATGAATCCTTATATAGTACATATACACGCATTTTTTGCATGCGGAAACGCTTACATGTACAACTTTCGGTCAGCAACTGTTCCGTTGATAAGGATTTGTGCTCTTTTGATACTCTTATGTTGAAACTAAAAGCAAGAGTTAGTTGACGAATGTATATATAGGATACATACTTCTTCGTAGTCTGCAATTTCTTGGCCACTCATTTGATCAAGTACATCCTTTCGATGTAAAGTTAGATGCTGACCAATTAGCTTTCTGACGTGCTGCATGGCGATTTTATTGGAAACAGATGGGGTTTTCATAGTGAAGGCAGGTGGCTGGCAGAATGGACATTGCCACTCACCGCCATTTTCAGCAGGCTCGAAGACATCGACCTATACAATGCCATGATGGTAAGACTTATTTAGATATGGTTGTTTACAGCACTTGCCTCTACAATGACATGACCACGACTAGCTTCTTTGATCAACTTCCCTGTCTTGCTAGACCCGCCTGCGGCTCGTTTGGACATGGCTCCGCATAAACCTAGGGCTAGTTCAGTGTGTTGCTTGCACACGCAACATCCAACAAACTCCGATTTTCAAGATCCTTTGGAGAGAAAAAAAAAAAGACCTCTAGTGTACTCGTATGAATACTTGCGCCCACATCGTTTCCAAAAAGCAATATTGCATTTCATGAAACTTCACAACACGATCTGTATGAAGAAACACCAGACTGCAGCGATATCTATATCTGAAATGATGTTCTGTAGTCTGATAGGTGATGGCGTTTGTACAGAATTTTCCAATCGAAATGGACTGGTGCTTGCTTGAGATGGGTCGAATACAGGAAGTACTTTCCCTGTTTACTAGGTTGCCTCGAGGACAGCAATGGAAAAGTTATCTGCTTGCCTCACGTTCCCGTGTCTGAATGCAGTGCATGCAGGTTTCAGGATATGGTCACGTCGTCGCGCGATATAGTCTTCATTTTGCCGAACTTTCTTCATGTTTGCTGAAGGAGTTGATCAATCACATCTCTATGTCAGTCTGCGTGAAATCTATTTAAGAAAGAGCTTTATCAACTTGAAGTCTGCGTTGGCTTAATAGACACATAACAGAGGACATGTAACGTAAAGAAGCCGAAGCTTCCAGAGGCAAGGTAATTTTGGAGTGCAAGTGCCCATCACCTCCGACACAGCTTTTCTCAATACGAAGATCGTTCATGAAGAATAGATATCAATTGCACGGTAATGTATAAAACATGGAGGCCCTTTTCTATAGCTGTTGTTCGCCACTCACCTCGTCAATGCTTGTTTGCCTTGGACGAGATACCCAGACACATAGCGCGTCTGAATAAAACCTGCTCTCTTTGTGCTGCTTTTTGATTTCTCGGCAGCCCTATCTAACCTCGACCTAGCATACATATCAGATGCGTTTCTTTCAGCATCTACCACATCTTATTCTTTATTGGGGTCTTGTAAAGCTTTTGGTCCATAATGTCTAGTTATTTTTTTTTATCTACAAAGGGAACGATTGATAAAGTTACGAAAGCAATGTGCGTATGAATGTCAATATGCAGGTTGAATGTATAATGAGGCTTGTGTGTATATATAAGATGCAAGTAGAACTTCGCTCAGCCAGCCAGTAGGATGGAGGGATAGTTTCGTTGTCCCGTTATACCGGCTTTGCAGAGAGGTGTTGTAGAAGATGGACTGCCACAAGGGCAACGCCCTTTAGATCGTTGAAATTGGGATCAGGCGTAGGTACCGTCCAATCCATTGTACTGAGTAGAGTATTGGTATCTTCTTCGTTATCCTGAAATGCTCCGCGATCTGGTAAGCTATGGGTGTCTGTTGTCTCGTATTTTTCGACGGGGGGAAGCCAGAGACAATCCAATGGCGTCGTGTCCGAATCATCTGTACGTTGGCCCTGTGATTCATCAGCACAGTCATCTACTCCTAAAATGTCAGGTCTTAAAGTATCCATTGGTTGATGTACTAACCATCATGCAGGATGTTCATCTTGATCTGTACACCACGCACCAAGAGTCCATCAATGACAGGCACTGTGCCAGATGACTGCGGTTGGCTGGAGGATGGCAGCTTTGGCACTGCAATTTTCAGCACGGTGTAAAAATCCTTGAACTTCAACGCTTTTTCAAGTCGAAATCGTGATTCGTACAAGAGGTACATATCATCCAGAGAGAGATAGCTGTTTGTGTCTGTCGTTTCAAATTTATCCTTAAGCCTAAATCGCATCATAAGCATATGAAGCGTCTCATGACCACCATACCATCCCAGACACCTGTAAGGCTCGTCCAACTCATGATACAGGTTTAGATTGGGAATTTGCTGCGGCAACTCCCTCTGGTTGTTTGCACAAGAGATAGCTTGATTCATCAATTGGCCTTCGTTTACAAGTTTGGAGTTGAAATATTTGGATTTGGCTGTTGTGAGCGAAAGTAAAAGTCGAAGGTACGTCCCGTCATGTGCTTGGATGAGTTGTGTTCGACAATCCTCGGATATCAACGAAAACTGATACAGGCATTCGAGAGCCGTCCCAAGAAGTTCCTCATCGTTTACAAGCAGAAACTGAGTAACTTGCGTCGTCATACTAGATCCAACTCCAGCTATCAGAAAGGGTTGGTTTTGATCCACGAGTGAAAGAAATGTGATGCATCGCAGGGCGCCCACGGTAAGATAACGATCGTGCATGTAAATCAGATGTGTAAGATGAGTGATGTACTCGTCGGTAGGACCTATTAACAGAACGTGGCGCGCAATGTTCTCCAGAATGTCAATACAGTGCCGACTCAGCTCCAGATAGGCTGTGGCCATGCCAAGAATTTTTGTCAGCAACTCTTTCAACCGAGCATTCTTGGCCAAGATGGGTATATTGCTCTCAAAAAGCGAGAAATTACGAGCTATATGGATCACCTTGAGCACACGTTCGTGTGAGTTTGACGTCTCAAAGTATCCGTCCGATTTGACATCCATCATCTCATCTAGTGTGCTTGAAACACGGTTCAGAGACGACTTCCCGGACTGTGCCTCAAGAAATGGCTGAGCAAGCGCAAGCACAAAATCGAGTAGAATAGGTGTCCTAGTTAGCTGCACTTGCTCAGGATGTTCAAATGAAAGGTTGACAACGTCGTTCAAAGCGCATTCAATGCTCTTATCGTCTCCAAACTGAAGCGAGAACAAAGTTTTTTGCATTGCCTGTTCGTCAAACGGATCATCTATCAAGGAGATTAAAAACTTTCACAATAAGATCTTGATCAATTGTTACCAGATTCACTCGGACTAGGGCAGCTTGAGTCGACGAGATTTCTCCCACTTGAATCTGTCATGCTTCCCAAACCAGTCAACGTATCCACCATACCCGGTGGGGAGCTACATGGCGTAGCAGGTAATTGTGTTGTACAGTGAAGTGGATATCCTGGTAATTCTTTCTTAGCTGTCTTTTTGTATGACTTTCCAGCAAGTGTAGATGATTTATGCGCAGCGGGACCAAATAATTCCTTAGGTGGTACCCACTCGTTTCCCCAGACATTCTCTTCTTCCCATCCAAGCTATTTGAGACTGATGAGAACAAAATGGCATAGGAAATCTTTGACGTTTACCAGGTTCCGGATATATATTCCTTTAATGATATATGCACTGTTCGTACAAGTGGATGGAAATCGAAAAATATCACCAACTTGCTTCCAACCACGATTTTTGGTGACCTTAAAAATAGGTTATCGATCGATTTTTCACCTCTCGCTTGTACCTGTTCAAATCCACCAGCAGCAACGACCACCTTGTATATTTTCAAGAGGTCTAGTCGTTTGCCTCCAAGGATAGGCTCGGCTTGCAGAGTTGTGCTATTTGTGCGTTTTTTGTCTCAGGACCAAGGTGTTTGAACGCGTGTCCTCGTTACCCTTTCCGGTCATGGAAGGCTTTGAGATTCCTGATAAATGTGGCATGTTCTCGTGTTCTCTCGATGGTGTCAGTCCACCTCGGCATGAATGATCGCGGAAGCTTAAGCTGTCTTCCGTGTCTGCAAGAATGGGCGTGTCAAAGCACTGACCACCAAGCCACATTCGCTGACGTGGACTGAAAATGCGGAGCTGGCTTTTTTTCCATTTTCAGACACTAAGCGCACACACTTTGGATTTTCTGCAGTGGATTTCCTTAGGGCAGCTCCAGGATAGCTTGTTCACATGATCTCCTTGACCGGTTTGTCATAAGCGGCCACAAATATAGTTAAGCGGTAGCATGCGTAACCGTCGTGTATTCCGAATACGCTTCCCAGTTTCTGGTTGTCCCAAGTGGCGGCATGTAATTTGCCCCTGTGTCACACCGGAAAAGCTCAAACCGGGAAGTGGCAAGTGATACCATGATAATTTTTTTTAAAAAAAAATTGGCGTCTTTTAGTCATGCCAAATTGGTATCTTTTGGTATTCCCAGAGCACTTTTTCCATGTGTTTTCTTGGTGATGTATTGTTTACTGTTTATTGGATATGTTTGTATGTGATCCAGATAAATCTGGTGCCTGTGAAAAATCATTTTTGCGCTTTGGAAGGAGTTGACTATACGTACTTAGCACATGATTTGGCAATAAATTCATACCCTACTTACATCAACTGGGCCTACTTTCACGTGTAAGATTCAAGAAAAGAGCACACAGAAACGGCTACTTTCCAAAGCAACGGTTAGTAGGAGCTAACAGCAAATAGTTTAAGAATCCGGTATTTGCAAAACATAAAATTACTAATTCTGGATACACATTTTCGTCTTCCAAATACTACTTTGCGTTGGTACCAGATCAATCCCGCAGTGAGGAGCAGTAGATCTTTGCGCATAGAAGCAGATACGTTTACCTCTAATTCAAAGGCGCATTGCGCAGATCCATTGTAATAGGATCCCCAGCGCACCAATTGGAACGCATAAAGTGATAGTATCGAAAGGGACGCATGAATTCCTTCTTTTTTTCTTTGGCCCCGTTTCCCACATGAAATGTCCCTGGTATGTACTGGGGTTGACTATACACACAGAAACTCATGTCTTTTGATCGATTGTTTAGACCTCTGGTCGTAAAGGCATGATTCTGGCCGCTCCGTGGAAGCCATGAACCTATTTTCCCACACTCGCCGACATGGTGTGGGGTGTGGCACTTGCAAACTGTGTGGGACCATTTTCGGGGTAAGTAAACTGACATCCAAGTATTTGTTCCATTTACTAACCATGAACAAATTTTTATGCTGTCTATATGAATTTCGCGTCCACCGAGGGACCACGTTGATGTAAATAGTGTATGAATTTGTTGCCAACTTATGTATTAACGAACACATATTTGATTCTTTATTAGTGCAAAGGTGGCTCCTCATGGACGCAAAAAATATATAGATTAGCGTAAAAACTTGTTCAATAAACAGTACCTTAATCAGGAGTAACCGAGGTTGGCCGATGACCGGTAGTAATCAGGTCTTACCGTAGGGCAGCAGGCGGTCGTTTCTCGCGTAACAAGTTTCAGACAAGGTACTGCAACTTCTTTTACGGCGATCAAAACGAAGAACGGGTATGGAGACTATTACGAGAACCTAGATCATTCGTGAAACTTGGTTTCAGTCTGAATCACCAATTTAGCACAGTGCGATACTTTGACGAAGTCCTGTGACAATCGAAGTGTCCAGGAAACGTATGATTAAAGAGAGAGGCACTACAAATGCCGTGTACAAATAAAGCCATTTAGGATTGAACTACATTTCTTTCGAATGGTAATATTAAAGCTATGAAAAGAAAATAGATTACAGGTATCTTTACAGATGTTAACAGAACCGGCACTGGATTGCAAGTACGTTGCTTTTATCAACTACATAGGAAATGCAACTCAACTGGTCTAGTGACCTACCAAAGCTTTTGCCTTTATTGATAAAATCGATATATACAGGTTCTGCCCTGACATGTTTTACGTCACGACAGGTGATAAAGATCCAAGGAAAATGAAGAAACAATAATCGAAGATACAGTTAGAGGCAGATGATCGGCCAATGTTCTGTAGGGAAAGCGACACGCTTAATTATCTTGACCCACATTCTGCAGCGGCACGTATATGCGTATTAATCAGTTGAATAAAAGCCCCAATAAGTGTCCAAAAGCCGTATGGCTCCCATAATGCAACTCCAAGAAAAAAAAAAGACCGAGAGAAGCTGCAACAGGCACGATGATGAGCGGTAGATGAAACTTAGTGTGCCTGCATATTTATGTTTGTAACACTGACAATTAAAAAGGACAATAGAGTGCACTAATGATACATGTATTTGTACAAAGATGGAAAAAAAAAGAAGGTCATCACAGTCTAACAAGCGAAAGACACTATGCGCAAATCTAGGGGTAAGCATTTGTAGCTATTAACTCTGGTGCTTCTTCAAGAACAACCATCATGCCCATTAACATATGTGGTGTGTTGTGACAATGCAGGGCCCAAATCCCCGGGTTATCCTGTTAAGATCAGAATTTAAGTTATAGTTGCTACAGGATCATCGTGCACACTTACAGCTATAATGCGAATTTTTGACCATCCACATCCGACATGCTTATCAGTTCCAGTGATATTATGGAACGGATCATCCTCCGTTGGGTAAACTAGCGTAACGTCCTTTGCAAGGGGTGCCGGAACGTTTCGGAGATTCTCATCGCGCTTGCTATCGTACTCGCCGCTCCCTCTTGCAAGCTCGTAGTGTGAATGACCGTGCGTATGCCATGGGTGACTTCGGCAAGGCATTTTCCTAGTGGAGTCGCGCGTAGATTGGAGGACGAAGTCAACAATTTCCCGATTCTGTAATGGGTAAGTCCCTAGTGCCGGGTCGTAGCCATGTTTTAGGTTATGGAAAGATGGCGCCCGCCGCTGCATCTGCATAACTTCTGTCAGGATTGGAGTGGACGGATCTTGATAAGAGACACCATTGATGAACCACCGCGTGCTTTTGTCGGGCATGATCTCTTCTGTCGTGCGTAAAACGATTGTGCGAGAGGGAGGCCTGACAGCAATGGGATCAACACCGTAGAGAGGCTTGAGTTTGTCCCATATCCAACCGGGCTTTTGTTTTGGGAAATCCAAATCATTCTTTATGTGTTTTGGTGCCCGATGATGTTTCTTGCTGTAGCGAAGAACGGCCATACCATTCGAATGAGCAGGTACTCCCTCAGCCCATCGACGGTTCGTGCCAATGACGTGCTGACTGCCTGGCGCCTTGTTTGTATGAATAAGCACCGAGAAACGTTGGCCTGATGCAACCTCAAGCAGTTTTGTTTCATAGGGATGGACCAACTCTCCATCCACCTCAATGATAGTCATCGTATGGCCAGCTATGCTGAAACCCAGTGTGCGGAACACGGTGGACCCTATCACTCGTAGTCTGTATGTCTTGTGCGGGTCGACATCGATTGTGGAATAGCCTTTACATCGAGATGAGAGGGAATGGTTTCCGTGAACTGTGCGTCCATTAATCAGGATGCTGTCAGCTTCAGTGATGCCACTGAACTTGGGACCAAGGAGGTATTGGGTGAATTCGTCTAGGTCTCGATGCCACCACTCGCTAAGCAGGATAGTACGATCTTCATCGTACGAATAAGGACCAACTTGTAAATTCTCCCCTTTGGATCGAGGTCGTGCTTGATCTGACTCATATACAATGAATGCTCCAAAGACCGTGGCTTCGGCAAGGTCTACATGAGCGTGATAAAAGTAGGTCCCCGCCTGGTTGGCTGCTGTAAACTCGTACGTATATTGCTCGCCGGGTAGAATTGGGTACTGAGTTATGAATGGGACACCATCCGAAGACGTGCTGCTGTACTGTCGTATTCCATGAAAATGAATAGTAATTGCATTGGATTTGTCTTTGTTCGCAGGCAGTTTATTCCGGACAACGAGTCGTATACTGTCTCCTTGCGTTACGTGGATGCTCGGGCCTGGTAACTGTTCGTTTATGAGCAAAGCATTTCCGGTATAGTTGGAACAGTCTGGGTTAACAGCACCGGATGTTATATTGAATTCGTAGTACTTTATCGGCCGATGAGTAGGACTGGCCAGCGCCCCAAGCACAATGAATAAAAAGAAGAGGAGTATCTTTGACATTACACCGTCAGGGCTGGCTAACAAACTGTTTGTTCTGGCTCCTGGTTTTTATACTAGATCCGTTTGACCATATCAAGATGTTTACCGGTTATTTGCGCAGGCAACCTTTTGACACTCGTAAATAACAGTGAGGAGGAAGATTAAAAATAATCTGGGTAACTGGTCATTTTGCGCTAACAGCTAATGATCTCTGTAGATGCTTAAAATAGAGGAAACAAACATCAAGTTCAATTTCAAATCATGTTGGGCAAGGGGTCCAGTGATCTGACCAAACTCAATGGTGATCCTTTAGGGCTGGACGGGTAGAGCTACGGCATGACTAGATACAAAGGACGCGTAATACTACCATGTGGATAATGCGATCAATGATCAAGCAGATTTGGTCACAGAAAGGTGTGAATGTCTGTCTAGTTCTGAGACCAATATGTTCTTTCGCTAGACTTTCCGGAAGACATACTTTGATCCCAACTGTTTCTTTCTCCAAGATCTCATCACTTTATACCGGGAAACAAACAAACAATTAAAAAACAGGAAGGGGTAGGGGAGGACTTCAGCCAGTAATATACGTCCGCCTTTGCAATTGGTTAGTTGAATCTCTCCAAGTTTTGCATCACCTGATAAGAAGAGTAAATAGGTGAACACTGCGCCATGATGGCACGTGCTTTATGTCCTTTTTGCCAGGTACTTGATTCTAAAATTGGGTACATTTTTTGATAGCTTCCAAGCCTCGAAGATCTCTCGCCACATTTCTATGAAATTCATCCGATCAGCCCGTTTTTCGTTTCGGAAAGACAGGCATTAAGGACATAGAAAGTTTCCTTGTATGGTGCACACGTTTGAAAATAAAAATATAATAGCACGATTGTCACAGGTTTCGAAAGTCAATTTAGATGCTAAAGAACAAGTTTCGTGCGAACAGTCATATGCTATTCAACTTTTCCGATTAGCATAGCGTCCGTTCATTGTGCATTCCGTATCGCTATTGTCAGAGCGCAAACCCACTCTATGAGATATTATTTTGCCCTGAACCTGATTGTATGGTTTGTAGCCTTAGTACATCCCCGAATAGTCGATTATTATTATTATTGTTATACTAGGTTTGTTGTTATTTTGCAGCACGAGCGAGCTTGTTTCCTAAAGTTGTAAGTATCATATATATCCGGCATCCGCGTACAATAAATGAAGACAGTTTTATGATGGATAGCGAAGATAGCCTTCTTGATTTTACAACTCGAAACTCTTGCTGCAAGGCAAAAGTCAATTGCAGATTTCGAATCTCATCAAACGGTCTTCGGTCATGCACGTGGATGGCCAAATGAGTGTATCTTAATGCAGTCTTCTTGCATGATGCAGCCCCAACAGATCGAGACAAGCTATTTCAAGAGTGCTTGCTTGGTTTTGCGGGGATACTAGGGATAGCATCTCCGCAAAGGTCTAGCATCGATCAAAATGAGTTACCACATGGCTCATGGCTTCAATGAGACAGTGGAAGTCGTAGCAAGACGAAATCACCCAACGGTTTTCTGAAATTCGATTTACGAGACATTTCTCCTTGGAATAATCCAAGCTATGCGCAAACAAGACATAGATATGTTGTTATCAATATGCTGAACTACATATCAGAACGCAATAGCCACTACATTTCGTTTGCTGTTAGCGTACAGGTAACTCTCGGGGCACATGAACACTATACTTACATAGAACGATTTATAAAGTTGCGATGAATAAACAAGCTTCAAGGGATTTGTAGACGGTGACACCGTTTCCATAATTGTTCCGAGATTTCCAGCTGATTTGTCTGCTAAAGCTAGAAAGTCTGTCTTGATAGCCCTCCATATGTAATCACCACAATTCTCGTTAAAGTCGATTATCGATTATAACCTTTATTTTTCGAGTGGATTATTTCCATCACAATAAGAATAGCTAATAGTCTTCCTCTGTTTGCCTTACTGGGACAGAAAACGATACACCTAACGAATGATGAACGTTGCAGTTCAGTTTCCTGTGACCGCATTCTAGTGGCACAAAAATCGTTTCGCACACAGAAAATGCACGCGCTAGGACACCCTCCAATATGTCGGTCAATCGGTACCGCGACAGGAAATACAACTCATCGGAAAACGATCGTCTTCTGAGGGCATTAGCTCAGCCTGTGCAAGCTTGGTAATCCCGCTGCTCAACAAATGACATACTGAAATCGAACGTTATTGGTGCAGGGAAAAGAAATGGACACCCCACTCCCATGCTAAGAATTTCCAAACATACAAATGGGTTAAATGTAAGTTGCTTATACCTATTCTACGCCTGCAAGGGACTGATGATCGTTGTATGTAGCTGATCGACCTATTGTATTTGAGGATGAGGAGGAAGAGGAAGAAGAGGAGCAAGATGAACCCATGACAGAAACCGAAAAGGTAAGTCTTCCATGCCATAGCATATGGATCGCTTGTAGAGCAATGTGCGATTGCATTGGCGCGGACGCACATGTTTCTGTCTTGTCATGGGTATCATGCTGATGTAGGAAACTTGCTCTGTAGGTAGCTCCAGAGACCTTGGTCGACGCGTCAAACGAGTCGGCGATTGTTGGTGAGAAAGCTGTGCCAGTACCATCTACAGAAGCGGCAAGTGATGATATGGACATGGCCACCAAAGAGGCGCCCGCTAAAGGCGCGGTCGCCGCACTTGCGGCGGAAGATGAAGAGTGTACGCATACACCGAAATTGGAAGACGTGTCCGATGTTGAACCAGAGAACAACACCGACAAAGATGACGAAGAAAGCAACGCCGATGATATCAATGATCCAGCAAGACATCCAGCGTCTATTCCACATGTGCATCCACGCCTTACAGATGATGAAGCGATGGACTCAGTTGGCGTCACACCACGGACAGAAGAGAGTGACTTGATGTTGATGCAGGAACCTGCGGAAGCTTTCGGCGATAATAACAATCAATCCATTATCCCAGGAGACGAGTCTATATTGCCGGCTGAAGATCAAAATGTTTAAATCACATTCTATATTGTCTACGGGTGCTTCTCCCTCCCCTTTTTTCTTTTCATATCGACGCAATAGCGTCGCTGAAACACTTGAGTTAATAGGTAGGAAATACGTGAACAGGCTCCATGATTGGGGATCCTTTTTTGTCTATGTGTTAGATCGTTTCATGTTAATATATCAAACATAACGTCATCCTATCAATAACTATTATAGGTTGATCCAAAAAAAAATCTAACTGTAATCCTTCTCTTGGTTTACGGATTGTATGATGGTGTCGTTTATCCCCGTAAAAGGTGCAACGATGACCCATGAGGGTCAAGCGACTAACCTCTCAGCACACAAGTTCCACAACTTCTGTCACATCCCTGCAGAGCCACTACAATTTAGTCAAAGACTGGAAGAAGCCAGGAAACAGATTTACCAAAAATATGAAGAACTCTGTCACCAGTATCCGCCTGTAAGGCTTTCGATCTTCATTCTGTCCGGCTTTTCAACAGTGCCACTGTTGGTATTCGCTATCGCCATGTCGGGAACGCTGCTCGTTCTGGTGCTCGTAGCTGCGACTATGATTGGAACTGTCCAAACGATTGCTCTGTTTATAGGTGGAATGGCTCTTCTTCCTTTTATCGGTGTCGCGCTTCTTAATACGATGCTGGTTGTCATCGGTATATCATGCGGTTGGGCTCTTGTTCGACAGCTTTATGGCATGGCGACATCTATTAAAAACACATTTTGGGATATGTATCGCACCGTCTTACGTATCATAGAACCAGAGGATGAGATTAGTTAAAGAACCTGCTTTTTTTAATGCTTCTGATTCTCTTCTCTACACCTTTTGCGGTGCTCTTGACAGCATTGTATCTGTAAGACGCGAAGCTTGCTCTAAGGAAGAATTGAATCACTTTATAATTTGAACTTAGCATAGAATCAACGTAAAAAGGGCTACTTTTCAGCGCCAACGCCAAATAATTTTAACGCGACGCAGCTTGTACCAAAATCTTGTACTATTTTTTCTTTCTTTCATGTCCCTTTCCTACAGCGACCTATATAAACATACAGGATATCAATGCAAAATAGCCCCCGATTGTAGTTACGTAGCCAATATTGTCGATCGGCGACTTGTCATTCGAAGCCTTTCAACGGATTTAACCATTTTGCATGTCTATGCTTGCACACACGCGATCGATTATGTCGAATGGTCTCCCGACTCACGCTTCATTCTGACCGTCAACTTCAAACGTTCTTTGGTCGAAGTTTGGGCTGTCGAAGACACGCATTGGAAAGGGACGATTAGCGATCCGGCGTTTGGAATAGCCTCAGTTCATTGGAGCCCTGATGCTGGTAGCATCCTCTGTGTCGACAATCACAAGGTCAGCATGCCTTCGATGAAAGCTTGACAGTCTGGTAACCTTTACTTTGCTTGGAATCTCGTAGCTTCGAATTGCTGCATGGATATTGGTTGATAAAAAGCTCAAATACATCCGGTATCCAAAATTTGCGGATAAAGGTACGCAAGACATGGTGAGAGATACAGATAGCAGATATTATCCTTAGGTTGCGAGTCAAGCCCCGATAACAAATATATCGCTATTGTGGAACATAAAAACGGCAAGGACTACCTAGCCATTTACAGTGGGACTACATTGACGCTATTAAAGGTAAGAGAATGATTATCGACCTCCTATACTTGATGGACACCCACACGATCGAAGCATTTTGCAACAGATACAGTCGATCTGGAGAACATACGGTGGTCACCTGACAGTCGTTATATTGCCGTATGGGATAATTGCCTCTATGTATGTACTTGATTAACGATTCCTGAGCAGTGGCATAATTGACATGACATAGTACAAGCTTTTAGTTTATCGCCTGGATGGTACAGTCTGTCTATCCTACCAGGCCTATGAAAACGGGTTAGGAATTAAAAGCATCCACTGGTGCCCGAACGGGAAACTGTTGGCAGTGGGCAGTTACGATCGCAAAGTTCGGATCATTAATATATCCAGCTGGAAACCAATTGCTGTTCTCAGTCATCCCTCAACACTTGGCAAAGATAATCACATCAAAGCAGTAAGTCTCTGAATGAAACTGCTTACCTCAGTTTTGATGAGTTATCGCAGGCCGTGTTCGAGGAATATGTTATGCCAAAGTTAGACACACAGGTCATGAAGCCGCGAGGCGGATGTATGGAAGACTAAATGACACGTATCGTTTTCAAGGAACTCAAGACGTTGCCTTTGTAGACCAGACAGTGCTCAAACGTCCATTTAATATACCGCTATTACGGCCAGAATACAACATACATAACGCAAAGAATGGGATAGGGTCTTGCCGGTTCAGCTCTGATGGCCGGTTATTATTCAGTCGGGAAGGTAAACGGGGTTTCCAGTTGGTAGAAGGGTAGTAACAGGCTACGTGTTACAGATAGTATGCCAACAACGCTGTGGCTGTGGGATATCAGCACATTGCAGTGCTGCGCTGTATTCTTGCAAAAACAACCTATTCGACAAGCTACATGGAACCCTAAGGAAAATATTCTAGTAATTGTCTGTGGAAATGAAAACGTCTACGTTGTGCAAGAAGAACCGGAAGAAGAAAGTGCCACAAGACCATTGGTGGAAAGACTTCGTATTTTCCCGCTAACTTTGCCTGCCGGTAAACAAATCAATGTTTCTTCCTTTGTCACTGACTTTCTAATTACAGGGGACTTTATTGTTCGAAAAGCCCGATGGGGAAACTCCGGCTCGTCGCTTTTGTTCATGGATAACGCTCTTTTTTGCATAGGCATGTTACCAATAAACGCATAAAAACAGAAATAGCCAGATACTGAGTAGTCACCACAACGGCTGAGAACATTTTTCTCATCGTCGCCCAGCAATCTTCCTTCTTTGGATTTGCATTTCTCCACCCCCAAAAAAGACTGTTCTCAAACCTCAGCAACGAAAAGCCATTGCACAGGAGAGGGGACGTCCTTGATCCTTTTGTAGCGAACCAAAACATCAACTCATTAAAGATTTTTCCATATATTCGCCTACGGAACCTTGGCACAGTTTTTATTTAAACAGCCAGTCCCGGGCAAGTTTTCGCTTCAAAGGGTAGTTGTTACAGACTTTTCCAATGCAATCACATGTTCTGGCATTGGCCACTCAACAAGTGGTAGCTTCGGGCAGTGCGTACAAAGGGCATGACATAACGAACACAAGTTGATGACCTGCGCTGATCAGCAAATTGTCGTTGACGAGTACCAATCCCAACGCTCTATACAATCCTAGTCGCACAATGATTGCCGCCTTACCATGGAACTTCCCAAATGACCTGGTAGACCCTGGCACTGCATATGGCCACTACTCCACCCGGGTGCGCCGGTTTACTCATGTACAATAAGTCTACTGCGATGAACTGCCAAATTGTCCAATTCAATGAAGCCATCAATTCCTTTATATTCATGCAACACATGTATGAACCAGTGCAACCTGATTATCAGGATGCTATGTCAAAATTGTATGCGAAACATACCCTCGGGGAAATTTAAGGACCACTTGAAAGATCGGTTGGCTACATGTTTCCGCTCCACATACCTGGTTATACGAAAGAGGAACGAGTGGTCGAGTCTTTGAATAAGTGTTGAGAACAAGACACAGTAACCTTCGTAAGAAAACCTTGGCAGCATATTCATGCTGTCAGAACGTCCAAAGTTGCACAAATCTCGCCTATGTGCATGTCACGCACCATATCGTTCGAAAGACGTCCTGCGGGTCAAGCAGGCGGTCCTCCTCAGGCGAGATTCGTATTGTCGGACAGCTGTGATAATTTGTATGCATCATCTTTTTTAGGGCATCAAAGATGATGAGCCATTACGCTTCTGTTCTTTCTTGTTGCCATTCTTTGAATTAAGCAATGAATTTCTATCTGCAAACGTTCTGAATATCCGCCTTCTCTTATCACATAAACGTACAACAATGTGACGATCAAGAGACACAGATTGCCAGTGATGCACAGGTACTGGCCGCCCTCAAATGTGCAAAGCAGCAACTGCGTGAACTTTCAAAAAACTTATGGCTCGGAAGACGACGTTGAAAGAGGTTTAGCCAGACGACTATTCGCTGTGGTCAATAACAACCAACGAAAAATACAAACGTCTAGAACATGTTCACAATGCGGTGAAAAAGTTTTGGGATAAATTCATGCTGTGGGTCTCAATGTACAGTATACGGTGTTAACTAGATGTCGCACGATATGCCGACGCTTCTCGAAGCGGGAATTGCTAGGATGCTTAGCAACTGCCTCTTAGGGACAATCGTATAACATAATCTAGAGAGCTGCCAACTTCTAAAATTTTTTAATAAAGACGGGTAGTATGCGAATACTAACGAGTCGTTGAGGCTTAGATAGACGAGTGTGATGATATCTGTATATAGATGCTCGGTGGGCGCTTAACATATGGACACTCAGTTCAAACACTCGTCTTATGGATGCTCGGCTCACAGACACCTACGATTAGGTTTTGCGTTAAAATTCAGATGGTCGCCCGGTGGTCGTCCAAATAAAGTTGCATGATCAACCATCGTAATTCCCTCTCAAAATCTGCGATATTTGCTATAACACTATCTACCACAGTCAGTGGCCAATTGTTTTAACCTTCCGCATATAGTGGATATCCTTTATCTTACAGCTGTAACTATTTTTATATTATATTACAGACGTTACTAATGCTATGCTTCGTTCATTTTTTTATGTTGATATTCATTCACCATCTGTGTTCCGTGCTACTGGTTTTCTTATGTTGTAGTCTAATCTAGCAAAAGAAAAACCTGTTGATAATAACTGTGTACAAGAGCTCGATGATTCAACATGATACTGCTCCTCATCGACCATAATTTATAGGTTCGGGTCTGCCACACCCATTAACAACGATTCCCTCTCCATCTTCGTACGAATACTTGAATGTTCATTATGGTGAAATGGTGCAGCATAACTGTGATGTGTTTTATGTGTCTCAGGAAGTCGCCAGGTCTCGTGGAACATCACATCCTAGAATGCAACATCTGATTTGTCAGTGCAGCAACACTTATTTATAGAAGTCGCAATGTTCGCTCTTGGGCCAGTGCAACTTCAAGTCACCATATTGAAACTTTACTTCCCAGAACGACTGCAACTATGATAAAGCACATAATTGGGTGTCACTATCGACCTGAAATTTGCATCCAACAATATTTGAGCTACATTGTTCCCTGAAAGGAGATAGTATACGCTATACAGTTGCACTTCCCTTTTCTAACGAAAAGTAACGACTGGATACGTAGAAGAGTGTTTTGTACCTTCCACTGAAATGTTTTCTTACTATCTTCCACGAGCTTAGAAGCTCTAGTGAAATCATGCTGTTAGAAAGCAACGTGCAACGGCGAGCCGTTAATTGAGGTTAGACAAGGATCATTTCATGTAAAAGAATGAATTGCAGTCGCATTAGTTCACGTGGCAATTTCTCAACGAAAAAAGAAAAACGTCCGAGCTACCGTTTTGATATATTGTAGATTGTATCTGTCTGCCCTCTGTGTGAGTATGTAAGCGTCTGTGTGCGTGATTTGAATGGATAAAACGATTTGATCTTTCTTTTCTTTTTTCTTTTTTTTTACTAAGTTATTCACTGCGCCTGCGCCTGTTGTTCCTGCTGCTCTGGAAGCTGATCGACAGGTACTCCACGACATACAGGACATGAGTTCTGAGCCTCACACAGCCAACGGTCCACACACTCCATATGGAACACGTGGTGACATTTGAGCACGCGTACAGGCTGCTTCAGTACGAAATCATCCAAACATACCGGACAACGCTCAGCGGTCATGCTTTTTTTGGTGTCGTCTGACCAGGCTATTACAGGCAGAGTGGCATCGATGGCCGCCTGTGTCGTTGTGTTCGGCCTTGCCGGGCCGAGCACATTAGATAACCACAATAAATCTTCGTATGTAGGATTCTCCGATAGTGTGGAAAAAGCAGGATGGGGATGCTGACCGCTGACAACATAAATTAGCCATTGCCCAGACTCCCTTGGTTGATTGGTGCGATTAGATTGCAGTGATAATGGCATCGATTGCAGTGTGGCTAAGGAGGAGGTTGTGGAAACAGTGGAGCGGGGACGGCGGATGCTGCGGTGGGATGGCGTGGTCGAAGAAGGTGGTGGAGATGGTGGCGACGATGACGATGAAATAGGGTCTGAGTTGGGTGGAGGAGAGGTCCGATATCCTAGAATAAATACTGGCACAAGTCTGGGCTGCTGTTGATCGTTCTGGTCGGGTTGCCGTAGCGGCATATGTAAATACCGAAAGAATGAACTGCCACGATCAGGGTCATTTGTCTGATCCGAGCCAGGTCGCTGCTGTCGGGCAATAGTTGATAAAACGGCTGAAGTGATGATTTCAGACAGCATATGTGATAAATCGGAAGCGTTAGACACAGCCGAGGTGGTGGATGCCGCAG
Source organism: Saksenaea vasiformis B4078 (assembly GCA_000697055.1). Lineage (NCBI taxonomy): Eukaryota > Fungi > Mucoromycota > Mucoromycetes > Mucorales > Saksenaeaceae > Saksenaea > Saksenaea vasiformis. The sequence goes on along the minus strand of JNDT01001581.1, from coordinate 62,224 downwards.
AACTTTCGCTCGAAGAATTAATAAAGTGCGAGTCAATATTTAAGAAAGGTAAGGGAGGGATAGGGCCAGTTGCTGCAGCTGCTGCGTTCGTAGCTGCAACTGTGGCTCGTCGTACAGAGGACGACATGGAGGCCGAGGATGAGACTGGCACCGTGGTCGATGTTGCTGATGTTGTTGCCGTTGTTCGTTGCCGTCCGAATCGTCGCGTGGGATGTGCATTTAACCTTTGCGAGATTCGTCTCAGGAAAGACATGGGTCGGCGTGAGTTGATGGATGATGAATGAAGTGTCCGAGTCGATGCATTGTCCTGTCTTGCGGTGGAAGGTGTCTGACCCATAACTTAGGGATAGAAGGGAAAGGAGACGGGGGCCAACCCGCTACTCAAGCGAGACCCGCAAATTGACGACTATTACGTCATTTAGCAAGTGTGCGTTGCGCGCAGGAAAGGAAAGTATTGGTGCTACCTGTGGAGTGCTAATGGACAGTGTTAGTCAAGGTGCAACCTAACAAAACCTGTTTCACTGTGCCCTACTATTGCTTACCACAGCTATTAGTTACGAGACAATTCAGCTTGAACCGGGGTTGGTTCAGTATCGTTACTGAAGAAAAGAAAATTACTCGATGTTAATCGGATACCGGGTAGGGTGAACCGTGTTAAGGAGTTTCCAGCATAAACGGAGTGGGCATCTTAGCTAGGCAACTTCGTGGTGCTCTACAAAACACAGACCATTCATCTTTATTTATTCATCTTCCCACATTTTACAGCTTATTATCAACCACACAAGGCTTGTTATCTCTGCTGATGAAGTATTCATCATAATAAGAGAAAGAATACGATGCAGTGTTGCTATCTGCTCGTCATTGGGCAATGCCACCTGGGAATATTCACATCCTACGTAGTATAAGTTGAGAATCCAACTTGAGACCCTCACAAAATCGTGCGGAAGATGTAGTTACTTCCCGCTGAGAATTCGTAGTCTTTTTGGGACGCAAAATTACGCAGATACATGTACTAGGGAACTGACATCCTGTGGAGATCGTATGGCTGTAGTGGACGAAACCACACGGTCATTCGGAATTGCAGCATACTTACTGACAGCGTCCTTCAGTATGGGGGCGAAATTGACAGAAACAATTCGTGCGTCACGCGGTATATGCAATCATTTGCCTTTTTGTATGATTCAGTACATGCATCCAACACTACAAATCTATTTATGTCAAAATAGCCTCTCAATGCTGCGAGGCTCGAATTAATTGTTTAAAAAGAGTGGCAGGAAACCTATACTATTTCGCACGTAATAGACGCCTAGTAAATGCTCCATAGAGGAAGTCTTCTGTATCTTACTGGATAGGTATCGTCTTTTGACTGATTCACTGACCATAGCAGCCAGAAATTGACAACACGTGCTTCATTCAGGAAAAAGGCCCTGTGACTCCCTTCCAAACGTGTGTCCTTCTTCAGAACATTAACGCTTGGCATACCTTGTTAGTAGCAGAATTATACGATATATAATCCTATCACAAATGAATATAGTCTGAATTTAGTAGTGTACTGTTCGCAGTCATATCCCTCCTCCGGAAAGACTGTAATAGCACGGCCCATGGCCAATGTCGCTATTAACTTACAAAGATCGGATTCGTAGATAAAGGGGATGTGGGCGAGGAAGCGAGCTTTTAGGATGTTTGTTAGGAATGGTGAGTACCGTTTTCTTAATGATAAAAACGTGGGGATCCTGGATTTAGGATCCCGTCCTTTTATATGAACGCGTCTGTATGCGGAGGGCAAATATATACAAATGGCATTGAATACAATATCATCGCTATCTTAATCGTCGCTAACTATGAGCCAATCCGCATACAAGGTCATGAAGACCTATCTGTAGCACCGCTACAAAGACGATATCGACTATTTCGGTCTGAGTATGAATATATCGGCATGAAGGAGTTTTTTGGTGGCCAGTTCCGATTCCGGTCTGCACAAGCTCAGAACCAACTGGCTCATACACCGTCCACTCCTAGAACTTCCAGTCAGATGACGGTCAGGGTTCTCGTGCATGCTCATGCACAATAACTATAGACGCTTGCCGTAGAGCTAAATGCATCGCCACGGATACGCTAACCATTTGTTTCAATTATGCTGTAAGGGATATATTTTTGTATCGGTAACAAGGTTATGGTGCAAACAGACTTTTATATCTGTGGTATCTATAATCCTGTGCGTGGTATCATTTGCTATAACGTGTCTTAGCGAGGGAATATCAATCGTAGCGAATGCAAATTAAGGCTTAATTGATGCGCCTTTCCTTAGAGGTCCAGCTCTTTCTTTATTGAATTGCTACTTATAATCCTTTCCTGTTTCTACGTCAAGATGTGTACTGCAGGCGGTATATTATAGTTAAAACAAAATGACAATGGTAACCCCTCTTTCGTAGATAAAATATCGGCTGCTATTGCTTGTTCGAAAGTTTACTATCGTATTTTTTTTGGTCTTGCGTCCATTTGAAGTCTCTCCTCTCGTGCGATATCACTTTGTCATATACCTTCTTTCTCAGGTATTCTGTGCTTTAGCTTGTCGCTATGTCCTTGATAAATAGTAAAAGTCCTACAAGGCTTTCCCTGGATTCTCTTGCGAGCTGTTATTCAAACATGAGAAAACAATTGACTTGCTAAGACTAGATATCGACTTCATATCCTGTCTTCGCGTTATATCCCGGTTGATAAAAACATGTTTCAACGAATTTTCTAATAACAGCTTCTCTGTCTGGACCAGCGCGCCGTTTTCAGCCTACTGAGCGTGGCTGCCAGTCAAAATTTTCACAGCATTTCCATTACAGTGGTCGCTCGATATAGCGATGTTCTCGATATTATGATATCTTTTTATGAAACAGAATCGGCAGGTTGTAAAATATCGGAAATTTCTTTAAATGATAATCGATAACAGATGAAGATCTGACTTCATAGTCCGTTCCGCTATACACCAACGGTCTCGCAGCGACTGCATCTTCATTCCCTAATGTTGGCAGGTCGATGAAAGAGGGATCATCCTCTACAGCCAGTGCCTGCATTCGTGGTGTCAATACTGGTAGTTCGCGCGATCTTTCTTCCCTTTGTTTGGTCTCCTTTTAGATATCATTAGCCTTTGCGCCTGATAAAGCATTGTCCATTTATCTTTTAATCGGAGTTTCATGTCGCTAAACCGGCTCAATTCTACAGCACATGTACATGTATGACTGGCGTCCTTAAGGTCTTGATAACTTCGCTTTAGAATTTTCATCCTCAGCATTTCCACTCCTATTGTTCTGCAGCAATTAATGTCGTTTCTCCTCCTCGGAAATGCGTCTACCTCTCGGATATTTTGTTCTGATGGCGCTTCTCATCAGATTCAAGCACCTTAATAGCAGATATCAAAGATGATAGGTCAAATGCAGCAGGCTTTTCCGATGCGCCCGCTTGATTTTTCCTTGCGGACCCTCCATTGCTACATTTCTTTCTGGCAATTGCTAGAGACGTTCCATCGGGACAGCCAGCTTCCTCAAATTCAAAAGATTTTCGAGACAAGAGCCCCTTCTCTTTCTGAAAACCGATGGAATATAATGTTATTAGTATTGCTAGAACGCTGCGAACGGTGGAAGCGTTTCAAAAGTAGAAGATGGCTCGGGTGACGGGATACACGAAGCAGACGCCCATATCAAATGGAATATCTTTAGGAACAGTGAAATATGTTAAAATTAGTTAGTTGACTTATTGTTTTGAATGACGGAGATGCCACGAGATACTGAGCGGTTTTACATAAAATTCGTGTGATGGAGTGTCCTGTTGGATGTTCATAGCAATTCTCGAAACGATCGTCGTGGATCGGCTTTGCATAAACTCGCTTCTCTTAAAATGATGGATTGAGATCCCTGTATATGATAGAAATACCAGCTCAAAACCTATCTCACAATACACTACGGGAAATTACCTTACTGTCGCAAAGCTTGGTCAAATCTTCGCAAGATCTCTCAAAATCTTACAAAACATTTTTTTAAAAGACTTTTCCCGTCGTGCAGTGATATGCAGGCGGTTCACTGATCTATAATTAACAAGTCATAAACCGTACAACTGTTATGGTACACTAAGGCCTTACTTTCAATAGCATTAGGGAAAGGGGCATATGTGCTATTTATATCTTTCTGGCAACATCAAGAGTAAAGCACTCGTCGTAGAGTTTCCGTTGATAAAGAGACACGCAAGTCAGCAGCAGCGAACTTGATAACATCATCCGAGATTCGAAAACGCTGATGCGTCTGTTGTCTACTGCAAAAGGGAAAATATATGTTATACATAAATGATACTGAAGCAAATACGTCCTAGATACTTTTTTTACGATTATTGTCACCGTTGGAATCGGTTATATCTACAAATTGGACTGCGGAGACAGAGCCTCTTAGATATATAATAACATATGGGTAAACTTACGCTGCGCAATACGCAAGATAACTTCCACAAATGGGCTCGGTACATGGTTATCCTTGTGACGGCATTTTAGGCGGCCGTCTTTCCATAAAAGAACAGATCGTGGACAAAAGAAAATTGAAGATGGGAAAAAGCGACATCGTTGTATAGAACTTCATTTATGCGAAGAACGTCGTTTCTTTGATTCTTATCTATACAGAATGTAGCCAGCAAGTCGCAAACAGTACAGAATACTGCAATCATTCTTCTTTGCGGTCTCTTTTCCCGAAATTCACTGCTTTAGTTCCTTTTTTTAACCGGAGTTTATTCCACCCTGCTATACAAAATACACGCTGCAAGAATAAATAGGTATCACCAAGGAAGAGCTGGCAGAAGATAATATTGCTGACAGAATTATATGTGCTCTTGGAAGAAAATTCCAGACTTAGATTGAAAATATCGCTACTGTTTGATAACACCGAGGTTTTTAAAGAGAAGACAGACGCCACTTCATTTGTAAACGTTCTTTCGATGAGTGATGATGCATGACGCGCGAATGCGCAGCATTCACTCAACTTTTGATACGATGTTGCTTATAAAGTAGTTTAAGGTTTAAGATATGAGGAGCAAAAACAGAAAGCAGCAGATGTAACAGCACTTGCATTTTCAGCGTCGAATTCGTTGTAACTGGTCAATAGGAATTTTTGTATGTCCGACGAAGCAGATACCGGCTTCTCCACTGGGTTCCTAGTTGAGCCCCGTCCGAGATTTGCCCATGTCTTGTTGCTCAGGCACTTTTACATTCATATGGTTTCATAAGGTAGAATAGATTAGATGTTGCGTAAATAGTAATTTAGTGTGTTATCTCCAACATGGGTGAAACAAGTGCTTGTTAAAGATCGTTACTGACCCTGAGGAGTCAAATACCACCCATTAAAAAATACACTGGTTATCTTATTACAAAATACTTGCTATCCATTCATTCCTCTGTTGAACAATCGACCTGTGCAATTTCCACGATGGATGTATCTTGTTGTTGCTGCTGGCTTTGTAACAATTGGTCTCTCAGTTCAGCACAGGTGCTTTCCCATCGCATCTTCTCTTCCCAGAGTTCCCGCAACTTTTTATACGCTAGACCAGCAAGTACTTCAAAATGATCGCAGGATGATTCAAACGCCGTTTCTAATCGTTTGCGCTGTCGTCTTTCTTCCATAAGCTGACGTTCCAAGTTTTCATTTACAGGAGTGCCTGCCACATGTTCGATACGCACTTCGGATGTGTCAGGCAGTTCAATAGGCAGGGTTTGTACTTGCATATGCCGTACTTTTTTCTTGTTGACCTTTTCTTCCTCCAACACCGAAACCTGTAACGCCCGCAGATGCTCTGTTGCCAGACCAGCTGCAACAATCTGACTAGGTTTTTCGTGTTGGGTGACTTGTAGCCGCTCCAACCGTTGTTTCAACGCTGCTTCAATAGTATCCATACCATCAAACCGTGCCATTAAAGTTTCCATAGTCCCTCTATCTTCCGCACATACGTCCTCTTCCGTTGTTGAGAGGTCGGAGACCATCCACTGGGGACAGTACTGGCTTGCTGTTGTTGTTGCGCTACGATTGGAACGGCGTGTCATTGAGCTGCTTACAGTGTCATGCCTCCGTAAAGACCTTCTCTGACTACTGGTGCTGTTACTGCTTAATGGAACCACAGAGTACAGACTTGGTTCTCGTTGTCTGGTGTTTGAAGGCAAAATTGGATTACTGGTGATGGATGACGCTATGCTATCATGTGCTCCTGACTTTGTCGATGGTTCACGCTTCAAATCTCTTTTAGTGACAATTTCGATGTACTTTCTAGAGGCTGCAGAGATAGTTGACATAGGAGTGGGACTGGATGATGAACTGGACGGTGGAGGACGGCCAGTCGTTGAGTTATGATTGTTGTTATTAGAGTGATTTCGTTTATTCTTGCGACGTCGAAAGAAAGAGCTGGACGATTGCTCTGGTTGTTGAAACTCTTCCGGGCTCGTTGTATTAAGAAACTCTGCGAGCGCAAGAGTTCCTGTAGTAGCTTTTTTACGTCCATTATTCCCAGGGACCGAATCGAACAATATATCATCCACGTCGTCTTCGTCTTCGTCTTTGTTGTGATATGGGCTGACTGCCCTTGGGTCTTTTGGTTCGTATGTAGATTTGTGTGGCATGGAGAATAGAAAAAGCGCAAAGCAAACGAGTAAACTTCGAAAGGAAGGAGGCTAATCTCGATGTTATGTGTATGTCATTTCTGCGGCCCCCGAAGAACGGATAAAATCATTGGAGAAAATAAGGAGATAGGACACACAGGCAGGCTGCAGGGTTGCTGGTACCTCATACTCTTTTTAGCATTGTATGCGTGACATATTTGTTTGATTATACACGCAATATTAGTTGAACTGGTTAGGACTTGCCGGAAAAACGAGATGACCCATGCTTATTTCGTATCCTTGTGTACGTGTGCTACCTTCTCATTTGTTCCTTCTTAAATCGTCAAGAATAGATACATGAGTCCGGAACTAACTTTTATTCCAGCCGTGAAATCAAGCTCTTATCTTGTTCATGTAAAGAAAAGCCGTTTGTCAGTATCTGTTTAGATGGACAAGCACATCGAGGAGGTAAACAACCGTCAGTCAGTAGGATGCCTCATATAGAATATCAGGGGGGCAAATAGATATATCTTGCTACTTGCAAAATCCTGTTTCTCCATTTGACACCATGACAACAAATCCTGTTGAAGCACGGCCCCCTCTTCTGTCGTACATATAGCACACTCCGCTAACACTTGCTATTGACACACACAGGTATGCATTATACGCATGGTACAAAATATATTTTTTCTTATGTTTTTGAAGTACTTCCTCCCTCGTCATCGCTTCCTTGTTCCAACCATTTAGCATAACGTTCCAATCTTTCTTTTTCCGCTTCTTCATCTTCTGCATCCTTGGCTCCGCTCTTCTGATATCGAGTACGCCCATCGTAGATCTCAGCAGTGATCTGGCGCCCAGCGAAAAATCGCTCGTTCATTAGCTAGGAATTTTGAGATTGAGCATATGTAACGCGGTTCAGCATAAGTTTATGTACCAAAACACAAGCGTCTGCGCTCTCTTTCTCCATAAATCGGACAGAAATTACGCCTCCTGGCGATTTCTAAGACAGCCGCCGATTAATTCGTGGCCTCCCCTCCTTGTTGTCAAATGCTTACGTCGTAAAGTATAACGTTTGTCACTTCTCCCAATTTCTCACATTCTTCTCGTACGTCTTCCTTTAGTTCCAATAGTAAAGTTGGATCCTCCTAAAGAAACAGAATAGTGTGTGACATTGGAAAAGTTTCGACCACTGTTCATTTCCTTACATCGAGTTCTTCTTGTGTATACATGTTCTTCAAGATCACGATTTTTGCAAACTTCTCGCCCTTTTTTCCTGTTTCTTCATCAACCCAATCGAGTTTCCTGTATAATTTTCAAGTTTCTATTTTTAAGACAATCGAGACCATTGACCTGTAAAGATAGTACCTTTGTAACTGATGTAGCTTTTTCTTCGCCTTATTCTTACTCAATGACGTATTCTTTTTTTTATCGTTCGAAGGTTCTTTCTCTTTGAAAACAGCCTGCAGTAGCGCAGTGAGGAAGACCCCTCTCTCCTTTTTATATTTACCTGTTGAACGTTGATTTTCGTTGATGGCTCCCCATAGCGAAGTTCGGAATCATCCAGAAGTTCAATCGCAAGCGGCACCGACTCTTCTTTAAAATATGTGACGAGGGCATCGCCTTTTACACGGCCTTCACTGTCGCGATAGATTTTGATCTTTGGTTCACCTGAAATAATGTCGGATCCGTGCCGTTCTTTCTTTTCTGATCTATCGTACCTGTCTCCAGATCCTCCATAATAACCCCGCATTTTGTAAACACCTGCTTCATCTCCTCCATCGTTACATCTGGAGGTACACCAGTAACATAAACGGATGTGATCGGTCTCTTTTGCTCGCGTTTCTGCTTTTTCTTCGTATCATTTTCGTCCTCCTGCAGATAAAACGGAAGGAGTTCAACTTCCAGCTCTCTGTTTTACAAAGTCGCCTTTTTACCTCATTGAATGTATACACCCTTTTCTTCTTCTCTCGTGGCTGTACGGCCGGCTCCTATGCATAACAGAATTAGCATTCCCATCGATGGTAGTAGCGCTCACTCCCTACAGATTCATCTACACCTTCAACAGCATAAGCTGACTGTTGGGATTGGATCAACTCCGGATTGTACTATAATTTCATCAGTGAGAGTGCTTCGACATTAGTCTTGTTTACCATGGGGAACCACGCGCCGACATTCTCGTCGTATTCGTAAGAAACGCCATCATCGCCGACATAGGACCATTTTGCGGTCTCCTCATTAAATTTCATGTGCGGATCTGACGAGAACTCAGATGGTTTTGGCTTTTCGTTGTTCATGGTGTCGTGCAAAAACTGCATACTTTTTCTCTTGGGGTGAACGTATTTCCGCATGCGGCTCTATAAGCGGTCACATTAGGACACGACAAGGAAATCTGTAACACAAATTAACAAACATCATCGCATTGATAGTACAACATCAACAGTAAAACTATTTAACATTTGGTCGATCTTTTCCCGAACGAATTAACGACTCTATTTGTTTGCTTATGAATACTACGCGATACAGGAAACAGACGGACAACATGAATATTGCTGTGAATAATTTGTATGTACAGACTCTGCGACCGATGCGTTCAGCGGCCTTTTCGTACATTAACATTAAGATGTATCCCTCAGCTCTACATACGCGTAACCAATGATTCTGTGAGTATTCGTCAGAATTGTTTGACGTAGGCAAAAGAAATGCTCTCGAAGGCAGTATTCATGGTTAATTAACGCATGCTTTATTCTTTAACTACTTGCTGAATGTAGGCCCTAGCCACTGTCAAATATTTGAAATGCAAATCTAGAAAAGGACCTCTTACTAAGGAAATAGTCTTTTCTAACCGAGAGCTTTGATTGGACTAAAAAGCGCAAACCACCGTTTCATTGGCGTTTATCCGCATCGCATTATGGACTGAGAGGCCCAAACTGCAATGACCATACCAGCCCTGCTTTCTGTTACTGTTCTGCTTCCTTTTTTTTTCTCCATGTATGGAGGATGGTCATGTCTCATTGGAACACCCGAAAGTCTAATGAATGCTACGTGTTCGGACATCGCACGTCATCCCTTTCAAACGAGCCCTTCTAAATAAAATGAGTGCGTCCTCTTAGAAACGTTTGTACTATCGTACAGCGGCGATCATTTCAATCAACCATATTTCTTAGAACATCGGCGGCCGCTCAGATGTTGCATATTTATTCATCATCTTTCGATTCGGAAAACAATTTCATATCTACAAAACTTCTGGACATCCGCCATCGCATTGAACATACTGACTCTTGCTTCCTGCTACTATTGATACTGCTGTCCCTGCTTTTTTTTCTGTCAGCAAAAGCCTTACATCCTCATGGTTGTTGAGAAAAAAAAAAGATATCAAAGTTTCGAGATGAACTAATGGTAATCTAGCGTGGTGGAGTTTCGGAATCCTTTACGGCTCCCAAGAAGCAAAGATCCAGTATCTGACATGAAGTTTGCTTACTTTGTATGGCTGAATCATACAGTTGTGCCTTTGTCCTTTTTGATTTCCCTGCTGTATGGATTTATATCAGACTCATAAAATTGATATATCACTGTTGTAAGATTTTCAGGATTATCATAAAGCCTCCTCCAAGTACACGCAGTGTTCTCAGTAAGCAGCACTTTTTCGAGTCCTCCTATGTGATGCGAATTTTTGTAAAGCTTCATTGTTGCGCTACTTCTACTGGCCTTTATTTTTCAGTTTAGCGTTTCTTTTACGAGACGACTTCGTGTGACATATATCTACGGATGGTCTTCTTGAAGTACATCATCGATCCCCGCCTGTTCCCGGTAGCAATGTCGTCCTTGGATTTGCTCCGCTTGCCTTTTCTTAGATGTAACTGATGAGATGGATTCGTTCACTTTGACGATTGCAATGATCGCATTAATGTGACTGTAGTACATATCATACAAATAGCACGAAATTGATCTGACGTCTCTCTTTTTCCTTGTCGTCTCATCAAAAATGGAATTATCAGAAAAGCCCAAACTGGATCCCGACGACGAAGATTTCCAACTCCCATAAAAATACGCAGGAAAACACGGTTAGGTACGTACAGGAGTTCCTTTGACTTTTTTCCAAAGATAAGAAAAAAAAAAGACTTGACATTGTTTCATCATAGAAAAAGGAAAGGAAAAGCGGTAGCTCTGCCTGAATCCGGCAGTAGTTCTCATCTCCGTTCCGTTCCATCATTGTCTGAGGACGATCCTGGTGTGGCCTCTACATCAGGTATGACCACTTTCAGATTTCATTTTGTCATTAATTTTATCAAACCTCAGCGAGTACGTCAACTAAAAAGTCGAAGGCGCTTGCCAAGGCTGAGAAAGCATATGGCAAACGGGACGCAAAATACGAAGCACGAGCGAAGATTGCAAAAGAAAGAAGAGAGGTGTTACTCTCAAAGCGAAGAACATTGCGATGTCCCACGTGTGGCAAGACCGACCATCAAAGAAGCACCAGTGAACTGTGCGAAAAGCACGTCAAAAAGCGAAAACTGTCCATAGATTTCAAGCGCACCAGCGTGATAAAGGCATCGCTCAGCACGGTCTGCCGCGACCCGAACCTTGCCGGCCACATCGTAAACTATGTAAAAAATGTGAGAGATATCACATATGCCGAGGCAGTGTTTGCAAACTATTACTTCACAAAGCTATACTCTGAGAAAAAGCAACTGCCGCAGATTACGCATAGCCTCTGTTATAACATGTTCTCGCTTATCGCTGGTTACGGCAAAGTTTCGGATGCAACGTTGCAAGAAACGTATGCCGCATTCAAGCTATTGATACCTAGCTTTGATCCTTCAAATTTTCATTCCGAAGGATTCATGACAACCATCTCATCAGCTTCGAAGGAGTACGAAGAAACAATCCGAAATCACGTTACAGAGAACTTTGAAAGACGAACCAAACAATACTTGCTGGTGTGCATGTCTGACGGCGATAACTCTGCTGTCCTGAAAGCATTACCAATAAAAGATCGCCGAATGGTCGCGGATATAATCTATCACAAAGTCTGTGGTGATGACCTCTCTTGGCCTGGCTCGATTCCGCGCACGAAGGAGAATCGAAATATATAAATGACCAAGTCGCAACGGTTCAGAAAATCATTGGTATCAGCAAGATTGACGAGAAGATACTGAACGCCGAACCGCATCTCTTTTTACCTTGGTTCTTCCATATTCTGGAACGCTTTAACAAAAAGGTGTCAATCAAAGAACCAAAACCGCAGAAGTATGTATCGTTAGGGTACATTCATCGAAAGACGAAAGAGGTAATGTTTGCCTACTATACATCCGGTGACTGATCTACTTTATAGTTGGTAAACACGAGCAATATGTCCAAGCCGATCGTGTCAAGTCTCGAGTACGCAATCAGAACAGCTATCAAAAATCGTTCCGCTCTAAAACTACCAAAGAAGATCAAAACCCTTCCGGAGACAGAGATCATAGCTGTTGAGAAGTTTATCAAAGATACCACAAGTTCAATTGAAAACGATTCATTTTTCCCGCACAAATACACGGACCCAAAAGGATCAAGAAAATTTACGATCCTTCCGCTGTACAGTCTCCAGATGCGACATATAACCATCGACAGTCAGGCGTTGGGTCAATTGCTCACTCAAGCTGGTATGCTTGATAGTGACTCGGCCTGGAAAACGGCAGATGTACAGCGCGAATATTTTCGCGCGTTTGATATGGCGAAAATCGGGCACAAAACCTTTGAAAGTCTTGAGACAGAGACTTCGATATTTTAGTAAATTTGTACGATTTTTTGGGAGTACTTCTGACATGGTTCATAGGGACACAATCCGCACCAATGGCGTGGATATTGAGTTCCTTTTAAAAAATACAAGACTCCTTTCGATCCGAAACGAAAAGCCCTTATGCCGGCCGATATCAAAGACAAGTATCCAGACGCGGTAATCTGGGGCGTCGACCCGGGGGTCTCCAGTTTATTCGTGGCTGCGGATGGAGATGGTAATACAGCCCACAGTACGCCGAACCACAACCAAAGAGTATTATTCTCTTTGTGGATTTAATCATGCGACTCGCTTACGAAATTCTTACCTTGAGCAAGAACCCGAAACGAAATCTATCATCGATAAGATTCCCTCGCCGAAAACAGTAGATTTGGGAGAAATGACTTCGGCAATGTCCTACATATTCACCCATTACGACAGGATTACGACCGCGACCTCAGGTATACTGTGGGAATGACAGTCTCTTTGCACTGACAACTTTACTTTAAGATATAGCAAACTGAAATTCAAATGAATTTGCTAGTCGTCTCCTGTATGGGAGCGTGAAATATGATCACAAGAATACGAAAAACATGAAAAAAGTAAGCAAGAAAAAATGGGTACCGCGTTCGCCGAATGGTGAAGCCGATGAAAGAAACCGTCCGATCATCATCGCGTACGGGAATGTCGCCTTCTCCGGGAGTATGAAAGGCAGACCAGCTGCACCAACGAAGGCAATAGTCAGCAAACTCAAACAGAAGGCAAAACACAACGAAGTGTAAGTGATATTCAAGGCAGGACATTACTCACACCTGTCTCTAGGTTCCCACTTTCGTCTTTATGATAGATGAATATTTGACACCGCAAATCTGTCCTCTCTGTGGTATACGCGATTTAAAGAATGCCAAGGAAAAACAAGATGCAGACGGCCAAGCAACGAAGATCCACGCTGTGTTGAAGTGTCAAAACAGTCCATGCACGGCGAATTTCTGGGACCGGGACCGCATGGCCGCCAGTAACATCTGGAAGGTTTTCATGTACATGATGCGGAACGAAAACGAGCGCCCTCCTCCTTTCCGCGAACGAACGCGGCTGATCACACAGCCGCATCCCTTAACTAGTTAACTTCTTATAGACTAAATAAAACCAGCAGTGTATATATGCATGGGGATCGTCTACTATATTACACATCGAAATTGGATACCAGCTGTATGAAACGTTTCGGCACTGCTATCAGATCCCACTATGTAATAAGCACAACGCTCTCGAAATCTATCGTAGAGAACGCGTTGGCATCCCCACTCTCAAGGTACAAGTATTATTGCCCAATGTCTCAAATTCTTTTCCTGTGTATACTTGTAAAGGTGCTCGGAAAAAGGATATAGCGAAAATTTCAGACCAAAAGCGTAAGAGGAGAAATGATAGAAGGCTGGTGCAGCAATTGACAAGGAGGAACGGCGTTTAATGCTATACTATATATTTGTAATCTTGCCTAAAATGTCGTGCAAAGTGACCGGTATGATCGAACTGTGTCAACATGAAATAAAAGAATGAAACGCTTGCACATGGCGACCCTTAGCTTAAGCGCTTTAGGATCTTGTCAATGTGAAGATGTAGACTAAGCCATTATTTAAAATGTAAATAACAGTTGGAATTACACTTGCATTCCAACCCGACGATAGTTCTTGCTGAGAGCTAAAGCTACACAAATTTCGGTTAGACATAAGTTACAATACAAACCAATTATATTGGTTCCTAAACGTGGCCGTACATGACCTTTATGAAATGCCATAGCACCATACCTCCTCCCTTTCATTCAGTAAATCTCAATCATGACAAGCTGAAAAGATTGAAAGAACTCGTGTACAACATTAAGCATTGCGGTCTTTCTCACGTAAGAATATCCAACACGCGTGTGGAATAGCGATGTAATTCTACTTTCAGGGTTCCAAATATGTCTGTGATTGGAAAATCTGTTATATATGTATATCCATCAGTTTTACATTTTCTCTTTGGATTGGAATTTGAAATCGTTTGAACATCACATGCCTTCTAATTTCTGCTTTGTTCCCAATGAATTGCATGATCTATACGCAGACCTTTGTCATAAATCGACGTTCATACGTCTAGGCGCTATTACGGTCAGCCTCGATATTTGGATATTCGCCTGACAATATAGTTTGGATCATTTCGCGGAATAAGAACAATGCTAACCGAATTCCATGTACATCGTCGTCTGATCCTCTACAGTCAATTAGTCAGGTATCCATTACACTACATATAAGTTCCTTTAAAGAAATCGCTCTGCCTCTACAAGCGAAGCTGAATTTCGATTTCTACTTATGAGAGACATACGGTGGGCTTTGTCCGATGAGTCCATAGACAGCATTGCGTTTGGTTTTGTTTGCCCTATACCGAATAATATAAATATGCTTGTATCTCCTCTTATATATGTGTCTACATCAATAACAAACGTAACTAACTTCGAGCATGATATCCTCATGATCGAATGCTTTTATCGCAAAATTACGTTTGCATTTGTTGTGGGAAGGACTTAACATGGCGATGCATTGCGCCGGTATAGAGCAGCACAGTCAGGTACTTGGATTAACCGCTCAGACAGCTGCGTCACATCAAAAAGCAAAAGGTGCTACTTATGATTGCTATTTTCTGCAACGATCACCTCTACTCTGCCTAGCCGAATACATCACCACAAGCAACGTATCACTTGGTTCGCAACGTTTTCTAGGACTTACAGACGGTTTTCAACAAATCAAAGAACCAAAAACACGCTTTCCTCACTCTCGTGATCTTGACAATGACTATGTAAACCTTCTTGCGCCTCAAACGAAGTAAACTTTTGATAGCCGTATAGTATTGCAAGGTAAACTCTCTGATTAACTGTATCTTGCCAGGAATCTGTGACACAGCTGCATCACAACTATCTGACAACTTTGGCGTAGTGTGTTTCTGTTATACAGATTCGTTGTATGTAGGTTTGAGATAAGCTTTTCCCAGACAGAGACATTTCCTGGTGTCGATTAGCCATACATACCAAAAATCGGATTGTCTTCCGTAACACCACGTGCCAATGCTTGGCAATCGGCATAAGCCGTACAGAGGCCACTGTTGGTTGTAGTTATCTTTATTAGTAAGCGATGAATTGAAGTCATAGTAAGAATTCATGCAGATCGGAAAAACTTATAAATTTCCGACAGGTTGACACGCAAGGTGTTTTGAGAAGAGAACAACCACATGACCTTCATCAGATGTACAGCAGCTTCTTTAATTGCGCTGCAGGCTTTATTTATCGACGTATGTTTATCAGTGACCATTGATCATGTTGATTCGTTTGAAATTTTTCTGCACCTTCCTTTTCTCACTTCCTTTGGCGCAAAACCTGCTCATGTTCTGTTAATCGTCTCTCTTTCCGCATGCATTTTATTGCATCGTTCAAACGTTTTGTTTTTTTGGTCATTTTCCTTCCTTCTTATAGCCGTTTGACCATGCATAGTATAATCGCATTTGGATTAGACAGTGGCAATTTCTATTCGTGGAAAGGTCTTGATCATAGCATGCGTATGCATTAGGAAAGCTGAAAAGCATATATTCAAGCGAAAAATCACTACAAATTTCCAAACCCCTGTTTGATTCTTTATTTACCGATGCTTTCCCGTTAAGTACAAGAGATCATTGAAAGCCATCAATGACCTCATATGGATTTCCTCCCTCCGTTTTTATACCGTAACTCTAGTTTCAACCAAAGCAGGGTGCTTGGACCAACACACACTAGATCAACATGACGCAAATTTTGTGCTCGGGAGTTTATCGTTTGATTGCTAATCTGCGGCTATGTAAAGCAACAAAAAGAGAAAGAAAATGAAAGCATATTTAATCAATGTGACATTCTATTATCTACTTTGGATGCGTGTATATTCAGCACATTTCTATCGTTAGCCAAAACATGCTGGTAAATCGATTCTTGATTTCCCATCGTAGAGCTAAAAAGGAAGGCGATCTTTTGTGAACGTTATATTCCACTTCAGTTACAAACACAACAAGAGATATTTAAATTGAGCGAAGAAGATTGAATGTGCAGGAGCATGCCATAGTGCGGACGTAAGAGTAATAGAAAGCTGCATGCAATCGATGGAGAAACTACAGTTACTTTGCAATTTTTTTACTGAATATTAACAGTAGCAGCTATGCCAATTTATTTGCATTTTAGACAATATCAACAAACGTAAAATATAGGTTCCAAGCGAGGATGGATTTGTATCCACAGGATGGTCAGTACCAGACCAAATTCATTTATGTTCGGATTGCCATGCTGTATTTTGCAACGTTACCTAAGTGTGCAACAGTCGTACAGCGGCATACGGCATACCTTCAACATAAATTTGTTTTATTTTTCGGCTGTGGATAATGGAAAAAAAATACTTCTCTTGCTGCAGCTGATAAGTGGTCGATTTTTTCCCCTTTGATCGCAATCCTGTTGGATGATAACTCAACATGCTTGATTGTGGGAAAGAAGAAGGCTTCACTGCCCGCGTGACTGTCTGAGTGCCGTAGACATTTCTCCAGGAGAGATTCATGCAGGTTTTTCCCTTCTTTCTCCTCCTTGCTTAAACGCCACGTATAAGGACAATTATTAGGACTGTATGTGTATGTCTCTAGGCTTGGCTGCATAGTAATGCCTTCCTCCAACAACATCCATCCCAGGGACGTGCGACCATCGAATCTACACTTTGCAGCTATCTTTGATTTGAACGTCATCAAATCCGGAACTCAGCTTCTCAACTACCATCTACTTGTCGCAGTCCTCAGTCTTCTATTTTTTCCTGTCATTGTATTTACCGCGGTTCTGCCCAGTTTGTTTGTTATCCTTGTCAATCACATGTTGCCGCATCCATCTGCATCGGTCCCTGACCAAAATCAAGCGTTAGACCTGCAAACCGCTTCGTCGCCTTCCTCCCAGTCCGCCATGGATGATGAATCCGACCCAGAATCACCTTCTCATGAAGATTTGGATTATTGGCTGCAGAGATGTTCTATCTGTTTCGATGCGCAGCTTGATCTTTGTCTCGAGTTTTGTCGGGACCAGTTCTGTCTTAGTTGTTTCCGGAGGTGAGCTTCTTGTTGGCGTATTTTATTTTATTTCATTTTTTTTGCGGGCGTTTTTTTCTTTGTTTTGCGTTTGTTGTTGTTGTTGCTTACGCCTGCGTACCAAAAAAAAAAAAAAAGATATGTAACGGAAGTCGTCATGTCATCATGGGGTCTCAGCGTGACTAGTATAAGGTATGTGAGTAACATGTCTCGCGGCAACATTTCAGCGTCTCATTTTTCTATCATAGGTGCCCAGTATGCCACGACACCATCCCAAAAAACGAGTGGAGCAAGTTCGTGTCCAGCGATGTTGTAGAACATTACAATAGATTTAATCAGCCGTACCGCAGCTATTCGAGATGCTGCCCGAATTGTGAGACAGAAGTGTTGCCATGCAACTATATAGCAAGACCTATTAATCCTAGGTAAAATACTTGTTTGATGTGCTCCTACCTTAACTATGGCACTTTTATGCACAAATCCAGTCGTCCGCAACTGATTTCCAACATGATCGAAGCACTACTGAATACCTGCTCGCAATTCTCGTGCCCTGACTACAATATCCACAATACCATGCTCCAACTGCTGCCAAATTTTGACAGCCAGACTTGGACGAATGCCAGCTTGCCAGATGTGTATCAACAAATAATGCCTGTTCTTATACGATTTGAAACCCAACATCTAGGTTGCCCATCCGCCAGCAAAACTCGAAGCATATCGAGAGAGATTTGCTATCTCGATATGAGTCCAGAGATATGGAAACAACTCCAATTTTCGCACATATCCTTCTTTTCAAATATGGATTGGTAAGTGTTACATCAGTCACAGAGTATGCTGTACCTACCCCACGTGACAGCCCAACATGCCTGATGACGTTCTGTCTTCGTTGCGGCTATAACACTCATGCAGACATGACCTGTGAAGAACATATGCAATACATACTGCGAAATAAGACGGCGCCTTCGGAATTGATAGAAACCATAAGATGGAAACTGGAGAACAGGTCAGTAATAAATAATATCGGAAAAGAGGGGCATGTTAATATCATGGCCATTTATAGCCGCCGATGTCCTAATTGCTGCATCATGATCAATCGTGACGAAGGATGCAATAAAGTCGACTGTTCATTATGTGGCTTCTGCTTTTGCTGGGCCTGCAGGTGCCCGTGGTCTGAGGTACGTTACAGAAGAGTCCTTCGTGCTCCATGTAACAAACATGTCCGACTAGAAATGCGGTTTTTACCATTGTTCCAAGTCAGGATCTGATGCTATGGAACATTCATCATCGAGTAATTTAAAAATATCAGAAGCAAAGGTAAGAAAGACCACAGATCGGAGATGGTGCGCAAATAACAGAAGGATTAGACGGAACTAGGTGTTCCAAATATATCGTCCATCCAAGCACGAATGCTGTCTGGTGCTAACTTTGACTGAATGTATGTCATATGATGTTACATGATCATAGTCCATCAATTAGCTCGGAGATTTGGCTCTATTTGTAAATATCGTAAACAATGTATAAGCTGCTTGAAGTACCTCTTTTCGCATCAGCAACGGTAGAACCTCCACTATCCAGCAGAGTACATACAGCTGATCAGCCGTTTTAGGCTACCTTCTGCGTATTCTCCACGTTCAGCTGAGTAGGATTCAACGTATATGCCTCAGCCACATCTTAATTAACGGTTAAAAGTTGTCATGCGTGCGTGGGTTCTAATTGAACTTTGTGTTCGGAAGTATATCTGATGGGTATCTAACACCTTGGGGGAAATCCTTATATACGTCATATATCACGCACCAGAGATAGAATCCTACCATTTTCACATGAAACGTCTCGCGATAATGGAATATCTCAAATTGTAGAATCTCAAAAGAAAAGCGAAGACTTTATTTTCTTAGTATACCGCAAGGAGGCCATATAATCCTTTAGGCGACAAGACGCCATAGAAGTAGCTCATGCGAGACAATCATCGCTGTCGAAAGTATCCAGTGCAACGCAACGTGTTAGATATTGATAGCGGCAAAAAGGAACTGCAGCTCGTTTTGGCCAGCATTGAACTATCCAAATCTTTGGAATGATCGATTAAAAGCCCTGGCAAAGAACATAGTCAAACAAATGCTCTAGGATCTACAAATGACTCAATTAAGGTGAATAATTGGTATGCGATAGCTTACCAAATACCGTAAGCAAAGGCAACAGCTTGTGTCACCAGCTGCAAAGCTAATATAGCGTGGATGGCAGGATGATGATATGATCAATCTCTGGGGAGGATCTCGCGTAATGTAGAATAAGGAAAGCTCACAGCGGAAGTGGCCCTTGAATGAGTCAACACTGGATGATAACAGTCGTGGCATACTTGTACAGGTCTGTTGACTAAGATTATCACCATCAGTCAAAGTCAAGAAAGGGATATACTATATAACCAAAAAGAGGTAAGCTATTGTGAAACGCTTCAGGCTATACAAACAGGTTTGTGATTAGATTTTGATTAATTGATATGGCGTGTACTCATTCCATGCTATCGTCTCTGCATATTCCTTTCCAGGCGCATGTGATAATGACAACGTTATGATCTACGACAGTAAGTGTCAGACCACTGTCAACATAACTAAGATATACTTCGAAAAGGAAGTACAAGCGGCGTATGGTAAGTGGGTACGTCGAATTAAAATTGTACTGTTGAAAATCTCTCGCAAAAAAAGAAGTTGGAAGAGGGAACGTTGCGCGATAAATGCAACTAAGAAACAGTACAAGGAAGTATATCCGAGGGCAATGGCCATTGTACTTGGTGGCCTCTCGGCAAACTGGCACTGACTCACGCCATTGATTCCCCTCATCGTTTTCCATATATCTGCATTGTTGCACATAATTAGGTCTCTTCCTAAGGAAGACCCTCGGATCATCGAATTTATCTCCGTAGATGCCTGGATTGACCATGCCATTCAGAATTGCTCATATTTTCTGTCGATCGTTTGATCCTCAAGACCCCTACACAGACTGGGTTGGTTGGGCATTCTCTCCGTATATATCATACAGATCAAGTAGGAGGTTGTATTGGAGAATTCTTTTTTTTTTTGGGTCAGACAACTTAAATCTTCAAATCCTATGCAATGCGTTTCAAACCCAACCATTGTAGAAGCATGCTATGGTGAAAACATCTCCTCTGCAAATAGCATACATACGCTGTATTGGCTGTTGCCGATGGATGGAAATGTCTTTTGAAGGGTAAATAAACCAGAGGAGCGTACAGTAAAGATTCTTGCTGGTATACATCCTTTACTGCGCGGATAGGTTTTACATGTCAATAGAAGTTAAATTTTTTAGTTGGTATTTACTCTATTTTTCCTTAGCGCAAGCATGGCTTTCACAGACTATTGGGTTCTGAAAATGTATATTGCCCATGTGTTTTATAATACGCTTTGTTCGAACGCCTTCTTGCAATATGTATCTTTGTGTTTCTCCTGCTGTCCCTTTCATAAGGTATGGTACCAGCAGAGGTCTATATATCTTTTAATGGGGCAAGGGACGCATAAAAGCGGCCCTCGCGAGGGCGGGCGGGTGGTTGGGGAGGCGAGGCATAGTGGTTCAAGGAGGGTGCTTTCAGTATGCATTTTTTTGGCCTAACTCTGAGTTACATATAATATATCACAGTGTGATGTACTACTTTGGTGCACGAGGCATGAGCAGAATGCGAAAGGATGTTTGATCTTTGATGATGGGTGCCATCTACATGGGCATGACTGACGTTAGTGGTAGGCAGACGTTTTCTAGATAATGTCCATAATCCGCGTTGTCAGATATTATCTGACGAATAAATGCAAAAATGCTCTCGAAGGAATATACACAATAAAAGTACAATGTTATAAAGACAGCAACCTGCTATCATTTATCGCCTGAAAGAAGCATGTTCAACGAGAAAGATGTGTATCGATTTGTAGATGGTAATATCTAAGCTTTGGATGGAGCATGTTGAAGGGCAAATAGACGTACAGAAGTTTCTAGCTAATTTAGATACGAGTTTCTTGTTCAGCATAAATCATTTTTGTGCACAAGGTCATAAGCCAGTTAGAACCTCTTAATGTACCGGATTCCTGAAATATAGAGGGCTTATCTATTTCTAAAATTTCAAACACGCGATAAGAACCACTTCTGCATTGATAGCGAATTGTAGACTGCACCTCTTGCTGGGTCAACCACGTCGCTATATTCCTCATTTTGCAGGGATCAGGTTGTGCGTAGCGAAACAGGACAACCATGCCGAAACAGACCCGCGACGTGAAACTAGTTGCTTCTATTCCCAATAAGCTGCAGTTGACTGACTTATCAGCATTGGTCAGCTAGTTTTCCGTTGCATCTGATCAAGAGATCTGACAATTTCGGCAAGACAATCTCAAAAAAGTTAGAGGAGAAAGGTGATTTTTCTTAGTGTACACGTCTTCTAACAGAACCAAGAGCCTTTTTTGGCGTTCAGTATGCTAGCTTGAAGGCGGAAAGAGGTATCCACAGCGTCTGTGGCAGAAATCTACGTCCCCCAGACATTGTCATTGACCGAGTCATAATGTACGTGCGCGTATCGTCTATTCAAGCTTGACATTTGCATGGTTCTGACGGCTTATAATATAGGATTACAGCATTTTGCTAGAAGAGGATGATTGCGCTCAGGTATAAATATATAGTTTGTACTAGGTACTGTCGCGCCAGTATACCTTATTGCTAACATTACATATAGTTTGTCTCTATCAGGATGTCTTGACGCTACCCAGAACATACAATAAGCTGTTCGCTTTGGTACGTCTAGCCACCGGGACGTCATGCAAATTAGGAGTTAAAGTATTTGACTACGTCCAGGTTTGGGTGAATCATATTCAGAGCCTTCTTTCTTTCCTCATTTTCATATCTGGAAAATATCAAATAAAGTAACGTCGTCTATGTTAAGCGTAGTATCTTCAGCCTCCATATAATCACATAAACCCGTTCGATATACATCATGTGAGTTTAGTGTTAATCTGTCTCTCTTCTGAATGATGTAGTCCAAACATACCAAAAGGTAAGAATATATCTCAGCGTTAGCAGCACCAATACTTTGACACAAGAATCTATGCCACAAGCCAATCGTAATTGTAGCACACGATAGGCCCAGTGCTAAGCTTATCGGAACGAAGATCGTTTATTGAAGTAACTCCACTGAATAGTGAATTCGTATGGATCAAGGCTAGATGCATCGCAAGGGGACTGGATTCTTCGGCGGTGTTTTGGAAGCGGTTATGCTGGGACATTGGTGGTGCTATCAAGCACGGAGTCTCTTTATAAGCATCCCGTTCCCAATATAATACTGGTGTTGTTTTCTGTTTTTCTACCATGTGCGCAATGTAGACATTACGCTATGCAACTTTAACTAAAAGAAGAGATGTAAAAATGGCAACAGCGTTTGGACTATGAACTAAACTGACACTAGCGCTAAAGGTGACAGAAAATAGACTACATAGAATGTGACACAAAGCTGAGACCAAATGACTTCTCGATCAGTGTGAAAATCAGCTTAATGAATGAACAGTAACATTTCTTCTTATACTGGAAGACGCATGAATGCTATGCAAAAACACGTGGGGTCTCCATTTTTTCTCCTGCATCCCGAATCGGAGAGTCGAAAAGGCGAGCCACAGTTCCGTCAATTCAAGCTCTACAGAATTTTTTGCAAGGGGTTAGACATGCCAAGAACAATGTGAAACAAACACCGCAACTCATGATAGGACTTAAATTGGTTCAGCCAAAACAGACTTGTTCTTGAATGGTTAGTTTGGCCTATGTATTTCAGTTGTGTTCCCTGTAGAAATTCTTTTCATCCTGAAATAAGAAGTAGAAGGGGATATTTATTCTAGCATAAGTTCCTCCAAAGATCCAACGTACTCCTGAATTTTCCATCTTGCGGGTTGTTATGAACATGTCGCACGGACACGTCCACAAGAGACAGCATTAGTGATTTGTAAAGAATGACATGGTTTATTTTAATATGATCTGCAGTGGTCATATGCCGAGCGCTTTCAGTCTATTTTAGACCGAGTGCTGTTATCGTAAGCGTGCCTGCTATTCAAAGGTTAAGTTACCATTTCCGAAGTTCATATTTGCATTTTTGTACCCCGCTGCAAAACTCAGCCGTAAATTCTCGATCAACTGTTTTGTGACCTACAAGATCCACCTTTTTGTGTAACACGTTGTAGCGGTGTTTCCAAGTTTTCCTCAGAAGGTATTGTCGCAACTGTCCCAATATCAGGGATCTTTGGAAGGCGTTTGGGAAGATTAGCGTGGTCTGAAACCTTGCTGTCACAGTGCAACCACAGGAATTGTCCATTAATTCTTTGTTAATAACATGAATGTGCCTCAATAATACACATGTCCTTTTGATAGGACAAACAAAGAAATGCGTTGACCATTACGTTATTGTTGATAGAAGAACGAACTAGGTACCTTAAGATACTTATTTCAACTGGATTCGTAATAGTACATTTCCCTATCAACTTTAGAGGCGTTTGTAGGAACGGGGACCGTGACCTATTAGAGTTATATTGTAGGGCAATGTAGACAGATCCACGTTTAAAAAAGTGGGATGTAATAGTTCGCCTATGTTTACTATGCAACAGAGCAATCCAAGGGCCATTAGCCTCCTTTGAAGCTCTGTTCCTACTTCAACACCATAGCAAAACATAGTTAGCTCTTCTTCTTTTGTTTATTGTTGTATGGAATTTCCTGAAGGTATCTAAACTTATTCTCTGACCCGCATTTTTCCTTTTTATCCACATTGTTGTGAAGTTGTAGCTATTAAATTACACAATTTAAAGATTTGCAAATCGGCCATGTCCGATTCATTTGTCGCGACGTACACAAAAAAGGCGATTACCGCTGTAAAGTAGATCCATGTTTCTATTTTTTTCTTTGTTGGTGCAACGCTTAGGTAAAAAGTCAGCAAACCAAAAAATAGAGAATCACCGCGTGTACTGGGGGTATGGAGCTATTTTTCTCATGGGCACTCGGTTGATCTTTTCTGCAGTTCATTGTTTCCCCGCCCCCGCCACAACCGGATTGTATATTACTCGTGGGAGGGGTCTTCATTTAGTCAAAGACACACGTGTGTTCGCCGTGGTTGGTTACAAAAAAGTAGCTGTGGCGCGCAACACGGGCGCGTTTCAAAAGATAGGAATCGGGCCAAAACGAATCATTGTGGTAATCAGGTTAAAGCTCCATTTAAAGGAAAAAATAGTATTGGCCAATGGAGAACCATAACGGGTTGATATTCTTTTGTCAACCCATATGGTACTCTTGTTCGTGTTATGAACTCTTCCCTTCTCCTTTCCTTTTGAAAAAAAAAAGAAATTCCTTTAGATATGTCACCACCACCACAACTGTCGAATGAGTTCGACAATGTCTACAGCTTGTCTTCCTCTGGCCATGTCATTCCTTCCTACCGTCGCAATTCAGGCACAACCTCGGTCATCATCACAACAACTGCCTGCAAAAATTCGACACAACATCACAGACTTTCTTTAAACTCTTCTTCAACGCGCGCTAAACCTATCTTTACTAAAACCGACAGAAAATGGCGCTGGTGGCATTTCTTATCCTTCACTATCATTTTACTCGGACTACTTCAAATGATGGCCCTTGTAACTGGTCTATCCTGGCTACACGAGCGCTCCACAATCCGTATTGGTAAGAATTGACAAACATTTTTAACTTCACATTTCTTGGAAGACATCTGCAGCGGATTGCCAGATTCACTAAATCTCAATTCCTTTTCTTTTTTTCTCTTTTTTAAAAAAAAAGCCTTACGCCAGTATCCTTCTATGATTTATCAACACCTTAACACAAGTGTCCCTGTATCACTCGAAAAGGAAACCGCAATTTATCACATTACCAAGGAGTTTGGACCAGCAACCCTGGGGAGCATGGGTGTTGCTGTCACATCGCTTGCAGCAGCCCAGCAACGCACTGATCTCACCCGTGTATCCATTGTTATGCCATTTTACTCATTTCTCAAGAACAAATATACAATTAATCCCGTAGTGGACCTTGTGATCAATGTCCGGGATAAGCGTGGTCGTCTGATTCCTCTGGAATTCCGGGTATTCAAGATGATGTATATTTTCAATGAGCCGATTCAAACCTCCGACAGCAACGATACCACCGTGGATGCCACACTTCGTTACGATATCACCGAGATGGTGCCGGTGTACCTCATTGGCCCCGGAAATCGTTCCCCTCTTAATCAAGCTTTCCGTGCACGAAATCCTTCAGCTATCTATAACTCGCCCAAGGGACTTCCGCACGAATGGCGTGATCAGTACTTTGGAAAAGCAGCTGCGGCCTTTGTAACTCACCAGGCTACAGCCGCAGATGAAGAATCGCTCTTTGCACCCATCCATTCTGCCCCACCCGGCGTCGACGTCGTACATCTCCATGGTGCAACCAATGCCTATATCGCCAAACTCCTGCAGGACAGACGAGAGGCTGATAAACTGGGCCCAAAGCCGCCGGCAATTGTCTACACCATGCATGATCATTTGGATGAGCCACAGTACACCAACACGCTCGGTAATGTACAGAAATTCCTAGATTCCGAAAATAGCAACGTCGATGACCCACGCTACGTGTTGGGTCATCGCATGTTCATGTCCAGCCTGGCCATTGATTATGCTGATGCTGTCACACTTGCCAGCCGCACCATGGCATCTGACATCGTCGAAGGTCGTACGGACTTCTATTTGAAAGAACTGGTTATGGGCAGCATCTTACGGAAAGCAAATCAGCGCAGATTCTTTGGTGTCAGCAATGGTATCGATTTCGCTGCCTTCAGCCCGTTCACCGACAATAAATTGATAACGCGAAAAATGGGATTCCCTCAGCACGCGCTCAACATTCTTCAGGAACAACAACAGCAAATGCCTGCAAAGTGGTTGCTTTCGACCAATACAACAGACTACATCGCAACAGCAAAGGAACGCGCCAAAAAATTCATGATGCGCCGAGGTGTACTAAGTGAAGAAGATCTTAAACGCCCATTCGTTTTGTTCCTCGGTCCTTTCGAATACCATAGGGGCCTGGACCGTTTTGAGGAGGCGGCGGAGCTCTTTGCACGCTACAACATGAAGTTCATTATCCTTGGTCAACCGGGTAGTTACCCATTAAGTTCACTGGAGAAGCTTCAGCAAAAGTACCCAGAGCATGTTGTTTTATTATATACTCCTCAGCAACAACGCCAGTATACGATCTTTTGTCGAGCCGCTGCCGATTTTATGTTCGTACCAAGCAAGGAAGAGAGTTTTGGCATGGTGGCAGTTGAGGGTCTGTTGTTCGGATCCTCTGTCATATCCACCGGTGTGGGAGGTCTGAGCGAGTTCCTGATAGACCGACCAGCACTGGCGGAGTACAATAACTATACTGGTACGGTCAATCCGCAGTTGCATGCAATCGGGATTCGCCGTGATAAACAAACCCGGGCACCAACAGTAACCAGTCAGGAATTTTACAATGCCTATCTATTTTCTGATCGAATGGAAGACGCCATTAGAGACGCGGCCACTGATTTCCAGTGGTACAATCGGATCAAAGCACTGAGAGAAGAATATCACCTTCGTATGATTCGTACTGCGTTGAATTTGGCCTGGGACCGGGAAAGTGGACCGGTGCATGATTATATGCGGGTCTATCAAGTAGCGCAACAGCATCGGACACTCCCTCACTTGACAAGACATGATGTGGAAGAACAACAAGCTCGACGTCATAGACTTTTACGTGCCGTATAATTCCCTTTTTGTTTTTCTTTTCTTATTAGTTTTCCCTCACCATCGTCATTTTTTTCTCTCTTCACTTCATTTTTGTATGATATTTGGACAAGTTCCTCCTCCTTCCCTTACCCTATTTCCTCATACGCATCGCATTCACATCATTATTCCTTGGTCGCATGTCTCTGTGGGACGTTACAAATGGCCAACCGTCGTTCTTTCTTTTTAAGTAAAAGAAATTGAACATTTTCTTATTTCAAATTGTTTTAACGCAACTGAAAACACAAAACAAAGCAAATGAATGAGCGAATAAGTAACCATCCTTCCAATTAAGGTAACGGGTACACCAGCTTATCGTTGTACCGGTTGATTTAAGTCAACGAGGTCGTCCAAATTCATGTCTAACAAATGTTTTAGCAATTTATGTGCAATAACTTTTAAGAGAAGCTTACCGTGGTCCTTTCCCAGCATAAGTGTTTCCCATTGCTCCAACGGTGGAGCGGGTGGTTGACCCATCGTGGTGTCAACTGTCGCGTTGCCATAGCCGGGGTAGTCACCCTGAGGTTGATGGTTAAACTGAGATGGTGTGATTATAGGATTTGCTCTATCCGTGACAGAGGGTGCGCTAGTGGACACGGTTGACGTTGAAAGAACAGAGGGTGAACAGACAGATGGCATGCTTGTGAAATCAACGTTGAGGAAAGATGTCAAATCAAATGCACCCATCATGTCCGCTTGCGTTTGTGTTCCCTCCCGAAAATCTTTTAATTCATCTAGACCCTGCATACGTCGCCATCGATTTGTTGTCCGCCTCAGGTCGTAGTCAATCGTCAGAAACCAGTACTTATCAAAAAATTCAGGCGGCAGTTGCCAATTGCCCGCAATAGCTGGGTCACCACCATGAAACACTGAACCACCCAGTAAACGACTGAAGCAGTCATCCTAAAACAGGTTAAAAAAAGGTATGAATGAATCCGAAGAACGGCTAATTGGCTGCCTGTGTATTACCAAGTCAAACTGATCTCGAAACAGTATCATTCGGTCCCGCATGTGAGGTGTCGGAATCAGATCAATACGAGGATCGTGTGGTACAGTAAGCTACACATGTGCCCCAAAGAAAAAAATTTTTTTGTTGAATGAAATGCATCCTTCTTTTAATACTATTTCAATCTTCAATGTACCTGTAGTAATGTAGGCTGAATAGCAAATTGAGAGGATTGTGTTCGGACACAAGCAGATTGTAGTCGTAATCGAAGTCGTAACGTTTGGATAGCAGCAAGATTTGATGATAGCGGGTCTTCCAATTTTACAGGTTCATTTATCACGGTAGATTGTGGGATAAAGTTCTTTTCTGAGGAGGATGATTCATCTACACTGTAAGATTGTGTTTCATATACTGGGGATAGGGCTGGCAGGCCAGGAATGGAGGGTGGAGAATCACAAGAAGATGATCGTTGCTGATTCTTTTGAAGTTCTGCGGGTGTCGCTACTGACGCTATATGAGTTGGTATCGTATGAACGCCATCTTGGGTGATGATAATCGAGCCTGCTGAAGTGTGCCGGCTGTTTCTTGTTTCTGACTGGATTTTTGATGGTATGGAGGGTTGCTGACTGTTGGCATTCATAGATAGATAAACCGCAATCGGCTCAGGAATGGATTGAGCAAGAACAGATAACGTTTGCTTAGATAGATGAGGTCCATGTTGAGGAATAACGATGTGATGTTGGAAACAGACCAGCTGCAGTGACAGAACAATCCCCTTAAGATACCAGTTTTCGGATTTTAAAATCTCGTTGTCTCTTTTCAGCTGTTCATTCTCTGCATTCAACTTTTCACATCGCTCTCTTGTCTGTTTAATAGCAACTTCCAATTCGCGCATATGACGTTCTTTTCTTTCTCGAAATGCTCGCTGAGCTGCTCTGTTTTGTGCTTTACGCAGTGCTGGTGAAGCTGGGTTCGGTTTTCGACCGGGCTTTTTCCGTACCTTCACAGGTTGATCTGTAGGTCGTGCGGGATCTGCAGGAGGAACGCTTGGTATTTCAACAGGAATCACGTCCATCGCAGTGTTAAGCTGTTACGTGAGAGAAAGAAAGTAATAGTGATAAAAAGTGTAAAAGTAGAGAAAAAGAGAAATCCATTGCTTGGGGCGATTGAGTGTGGGACAAAAAAATCGTGAAAATGCGGGGTCGGGGTGATGCTATCCAACACAACCAATCACTTGCCTTTTTTACTCTTTTCGGAATAGGATATTACAGCAGATATTGAAGTGCTCAATTACTTTCTGTATCTATGTTGGTGGAAAAGTGGAGAGGGTATCTCTTTTTGTTTTCTTGCTATGCCTTGTCCGACAAGTCGCGGCTTGTATTCCGCTTATGGGAAAAGCTAATACAAGGTTTTTGTAACACTTTTTGTTTGAATCATTCGTTATCAGCTTTTTCATCTCGGGGTGAGCAAATTTACGGAAGTCTTCGTAAGCTGCCGTATAAGGATTCTTCACTTATTGCTTGGAAATGCTATGTACAAACCGTTGTTGAATATCCGTGCTTTTCTCAAGTGCTTTGGAAATAAAAAAGACAACCATGGAGGAAAAATTGACGATAGACTGAGGAATTGGAGAGTTACTATGGCATTACCTCATTCATATTTATGTAACGATCGGATGTAGTTCCATCGCTGGCCTCTGCATGTATTCCTCCGTTTCAGCAGATGCTCTTCCCTTCATGAAAACTTCTTCCTTTCTTTTGTTTTCTATTCTAGATTCTTTTTTTAGGTTCTCAATCCCAATCTAAAATCCGTAAAGGCTGATCTTCGCATAGCATCCATGTGAACTCAGCTATATTGGATGATTCATCTCTCTGCGATTTTCTGCACGTTCCCCTCCTGAATCTAAATAGTGTCGCCAAATTATGCACTTTTCTTTAAAGGCCACCTTTCACTCAAGTTTATCGCCTGCAAATATTTCTGGGGTGAAAACACATTACAAAGCATCATTGTTTGTACATAGCAATTGAGTAAGGTGACACAGTCTTACTTTTCCCGTAACTGTTGTAAATTACAAGCTCTTCCAAAGTCTCGACCAATCAAACTCGACGTCGCTGAGGAATTAAAAAGTGGTGCCGCTGGCCGATCAAAATCAGTTTCATTTCAGAATAGAAGTCATACTCAGTTGTTGAAGGATATTTTTTGCTACTTTAAGTAAACTACGCGTCCGTGAAGCGCCAAGTTTGTGTCAAGGAGGTGATCGGATATGCTGTCGTTAATATAGGAATTGACAACAACGCTATATTCGAGTTACATCAACTTGGTCCCCAGATGGATGCAAAATTTATTCAAGCAGCATAAAAATTCATTTTCGCAAAATCCTACTGCTACTCTGCGCAAGGTTAGTGTGGTACCAACGCAAGGTAGTACTTGGATGGCGCGAATGTACCATCATAGTGTTTCCGCTACTCGTGCTATTGTCACCAAGCCTACTCGAGGATAAACATTGGGATATAATAATTGGACAGCGGGGGTCAGCGCGGTGAGGGTTAACCAAACGTGACGGATACCATCCAATTAGAAGATTGACTGTGGTGAACTGCTGTCTATAAAGTAGCAAGCACTAGCCCAAGGTTGGCAGACGTGTTGCATCAGAAAAAGCCTACTACTCAGAAATATTGTAAATACAAACACGTTTCCTGATTCGAAAGATAACACATAAATCTGCAACGTCCGAGCTATTTCCAATGTTCTAAGAGATACAGTTGATCGAAACGATTGCTGCTATATGATAGTACAAACTTTTCTTAAAAAATACACTCATTTTCACTTAGAAGGGTCTCCTCAAAGAGACGATGCATGGCGCATGAATACGCAGTATTAGCCCAACTTGTTATCCTCCGAGGATTCCATTATTGCTTGGTACTTCCGTCTATATGTTTCCGGTGCTAATTCGCAATCTTCCAGGATCTTCTTTGTTCGCCTTCCGCTTGCAAAATCTGGCTTCAATACTTCTTGCGGCATATTAGTTGCTCTATCTCGCTTTTTGAAACTGAATTTCAAATGCGTTGTGCTACTAAGTCTCTTTTATGACATTCCTTCTTCATATTTCTTCACCATACTGATTTTCCCATCAAACCAAAACAAGAAAAGAGGGGAAAGTCTACTGTTCTGAAACACATGAAGTTGATTACGACTAGTCAGTGATATCAACTCTGATTGACCTGTAACATCATGTTATGATCAGCTCATAATGATTAAGCCATTTCTGAAACGGGAGCAGTGCTAATTTAGGTTAGATGGCACAAAAGTTGCGATACTCAAGCGACGATATTAACGCGTTGGGGTTGCGGACATGCTGACTTGAAAAACCAGCATACTGTGTGCATGAAATGACTCTTTCCAATACTAACTCGTGCTTAGCAATTCACTGCATTTGTTCCACAGTAGTCATGCATGCAGGATACTTCTGAAGCATGGAAGCTAGAGTTGCCGGGTAAACGAATGTGTTATGATAAACCAAACTTCCGCTGTGAGAGAAATGGTACCTGCGTGCGGAAGAATAAATTTCCTTTTTCGGCAATAGTTTAACCGAAATACACATCCGCTCTGAAGATACACTATTTTGCCATAATTAGCATGTTGCGGATCATACTGAGTGCGTGACAACATTTGCTTACTTGAGTGAAGGACGAGAAGCATCAGCACAGCAAAGACGATTCGGGACAGCGGTCGTGCAGCCTAAACGGCATACAGAAAACATGAGTGATCCCTGGATATGTAATAAAAAATGGACATCCGTACCGGGGATGTTTGTACCAACAGAGCCAAAGAAAAGAAAAAACGCCAAATATCTTCAAATAAACGCGGAGTCATGGGAAAAATTCTAAAAAAAACAAAAAAGCCCAACATCAGGCTGACAAATTGGAAGTATGCCTGCTATTCGTCGTCCTTCGGCTTTTTATTTTATCACAATTAACTGGAATATTTGTCCTGATGAGTATCCAACCTTTATACGAAAACCATAATGCGCAGTTGTCGAACATCTTGGGGCCCGTTCTATTGCTGACACGGTTAATTATAGCCTCTATCTGATAAGAAGAGAGATGCTGGACAGGAATCTGGGTATAAGGGCGTTAATGTTGTGACCCGACGCTATCAGACTTTTGGAAGCCGCTTTAGATCAGATGCGCGAAGATCCGCAAATTAAAGATCATTCTCCGATCATGGACAATGCTACTTTATATACGCAAGCCCGCGGATACAGCAAACTATCATGTCTCAAGAATCTTGAAGTGCTTAGATTTCATATTCCCCTGAGATGGATCCAATTGAGCAGCCTGATGTAATTGCTAGGCCTAGCCACTTCTCTATTTCGTTAATCTTCAATTGATACAACATGAAAAAGTTCAGGACAAACTGTGCTGGGTTAAATTCAGAGATAAAGTTGAGAGTGTCCCTTTGCTTCGTTCTGCTTGAAAATCGAAACCACTCTCTAAATCCAGTTCAGGTCTCGGGCTGCCTTGTCTTCTAGCACTTCTGATACGGTGCTGATGACATAGAGTTTTGATGCTGCTAGTTCTTGCTTACACCATGGGAAATAGGATTCAGTAGGATTCGATTTGACTAGAGCCGGATTGGGTTTGCCTAATTTTCCCTAATAAAAAGAAATCCTATCAAATCCCGCTGAATTTTTGCAAGATAAATTTCTTTTAACTATCCTGCATCCTTTTCAATCTTACCGAATCCTGGTGACTGGGGATTCAATAGGATTATTTTTTGTTAGGGAAAATTAGGCAAACCCAATCCGGCTCTAGTCAAATCGAATCCTACTAAATCCCCATTTCCCATGGCGTTATGTCCAGCGTATACCTCATCTACGTGATAGTTCATGGAATTTTCGTTAACCTATCTACCCATTGGCATATAGTTCAATAATTACCAATGACAACTTTTGAAGTTCTTGATGATTCCGGCATCGGGGTGCTGTAGATGTTGTGTTTGGAGGAAAGAAGAGGATTTCAACGTTGGATGGTTTCCAGCCATCCGATTTGATACCCAGCAGAAGTTATCCAGGATAAAGAGCCCTCGTTCATTGCAATGCACCATGTCATTGCTGAGCTATCGCAGGAAATATTTGAACATTCCTCTTGTCGTCCATGTGTTAGCATTGTGCCACTAGTAGCGGAACTAAGACCAATCGCTATATTGAATGGCAATGTCTGCTACTTTTTATTGAATGTATTTTTATGCTAGCCCATAGAATTTTTGCGCCTGCGGAGAGCCAAGTCTAGACTAGCGAAGGACTGAATATGCAGTCATTAGTGCATGAATTGGCGACAAGTTCATACTCTACGTGTGTGAAGTTGATTCTTCGATGAGTTCCAAATTCACATGGAGTATCATAACCGTACACTTATGGTTAGTAGATGGAATAACACTTGGATGTCATTTTGCTGGCTCGGAGATGAGATCCTGGCGACGACTGCCAATGTTTTAGTGATATGCACTGCAGAGGTCTTAAGGTGATACAACGTCTGGCGCTCTATTATAGAATATGAACGATGACGAGTGTGATTAAAAGTAACACAGAATTATGGGCGAAAACTGCTACAGATCCTTGAATTAGCTGGTTTCTTTTTGCCGAAGCATGCTGACAGTTCGCTCTGACGAACGATAACGATCTCGCAGCAATCAATTGCGTCGATGGCGAGACTGCCCAGCCCAACAGGTCCTTCTCCCAACCCAAGACCATGCCATACTCCCCTCTCTTGTAGGCGCGATCTTGTTGTGGCAAAATGGCGCACGCCCGAAATGAGACTCCCGTCGCCCATGCTCCTCACCCGATAGTATCGTGCACGCCGAAAAGGGGCGACGGGGCGCCGCTATGATATGCCGCACATGATCGCAATCCTCATGTTTTTAACAGTTATTGTCTTGTAACGCGTTGACAAGCAGGGCGACAGGGATTCTCCTCTTGTCCATTTTTGTTCCGGAAATTGGATGTCGAGTATTTGTTTTTCCTTATACTCTACTGTACTGTGTATAAATGTCTCAATGTTTCAACGCCATAACTTCCTTCTTCAAATATATGACCTATAGGTTCATACACGTCCTTCATTAAGCTCTCTAACCAAGCGACAGGCGAAGTCGTATTCGTTACTGCAAGACGCCTCGCCGTCGGATCTAACGCAGATATTACGCGAAATCGTAAGATAAAGCAACTATTCTGCGCGGGCATTAGTCCTCAAAAAGTCTCTGAAAGATACCTAGTTTTTCAACGGGCAAGCCTTGGATCAAGAAGAAGCCTCACCCAAACGATACTGCATACACTGATACCGTGAAGTCACAAGTGCTTACAGTGTATGTCTCCTGACAACAGCTTTTACGTTTGACCAGAACTGTCAATATGATTCAGAATCTTGTCATTGCTACTCTCAATCAGATCACGAATCGTTCCTGGTGCGTGTGTTGGCACATTATGCATCACGATGCAGTAGCCCTTCCCAACGCATTGGCCCAACTTTTCCATTACAACTGAATTGTAAGGCAGGTGATCTTGCTTTCGTGTAGCTGATTTGCAATTGACTTTTTTTTGTTTCATTTCCGTCGAGTTTTCTCTTCTTAGATGTGGAGCTTGCTCCCCCGTGCAAAACACCGCAGAACGGACGATTGTTGGTGTCCCAGTGGATCAACCAGCTACGCTGTATGTTGCATAGATAGAGAACTGATATCTACCTGATATTTTCTAGTGTTGATCAGCTTTTTTTTCCATCCACAGGAACTGGAACTTGGTCAAGTTACGAAGTAATTTGCTCAATAAACGATTTTGGCCAGAAATCAACTGGGAAGCAAAATTCAGCAAAACTCCTCTTGAAAGTCGCGTGTGGAAATTTTTTCTTTGTTGCAGGCCCTTCCCCACTGCCGGTAACACGCGTCAACTCAGGGCCACATCCTTAACTTCGTGTTTATTTATTGTCACAAGTGTGTATAAAAAAAAGGAAGCTTTGCGTCATTTTGTGTGCTTTTTCACTGAGCTATGTTCCAGATACGCTTCCACCTTAGGACCATCTATCGAAAGCTAACAGATAACAATGCCACCAAAGAAAGCACCCCAAAACGATATTACCGAAAATGAACCGTTATCCAAAGCTCAAGAAGAGGAAATGAGCTCCGCTCTGATTGCAAAATTACTTGCGGAAGATGCAGCCAATGGGAATGACGACTACTATGCCGAATACAGCAATGATGTCAAAGGTTATGACCCGTATCATGGTGCAGACGAGCGAGACGACAGTTACGAAGAGGAAAGCGAAGATGATTATGCACCAAAACGGAACGGCAAAGGTAGAGGTCGCGGTCGACCTCCAAAGACAACGAAAAACGAAGGCACAGCAGGTAAAGCTATATTCTAGATGAAGGTCAACACTGTTAAACGTCCTCTATCCTAAAAGGCCGACGCGGACGTAAGAGAAAGATGGCAGCGACGGAGGAAAATACACAAGATTCATCGAACGCAACAGCGACACTGGTACCTTCCTCCGAGAAAGACAATGATGGTACAACGGCGACAAGTACAACTACAACCACCACAGCTACGCCGGCAAAGCCGAATGAAGCAAAACCAGTGTCAAAGAAACCGAGGAAACCTGTACCTGAAGGATACAATACCGGAAATTACAGCGAAGAAGAAGAGCGAAGGTTTCTGGAAGGTTTGGAACTCTTTGGACGCGACTGGACAAAGGTAACAAGGTTATCGGATCAACACACGAGTAATCAAGTCCTGTGTGATAGCTTCAAGCACACATTGCTACACGCGACGCCAATTCCATTCGTAGCCACGCACAAAAACATCTCATTAAATTGTTTCGTGATGGCATCCCTCTTCCAGAAAAGGTTGCGTTCTTACGGTTGTGATAAAATCAAAAAGATTAATTGTCGTATTGTCTAGGTGCGAGCGACAGGTGAAGGCTATACTCTCTCTGGAAAGCCACTCGATCCTAATTCAGCTGCTGCAAAGCCTTATCTGATGAGGATGGGATTGTGTACTGAAACGAACAAGACGCCCACTACAAAATCCGAAAAGAAATTGACTACAGAGCCAACAAATCCAGATGAGAATCCCATCCAGAATCCTGAGAAGAAGGAGAATGACGAGCAAGGAAAGGAGCCTGAACAAAATGGCAATAACGAAGCACCAGAGAAAGCGTCGGCACCAATAATGCAGAATTCCCCAAAGATGTGGGTTTGAGAAAGCATTGGAGTAGCAATTAACTCGAGTATTAGTAAGAAAAGCAAGGAACGATCTCGAAGTTCATCCGTGGAAAGGCCTCAATCTGCTTACGATGAAAGTGGACGCACTAACTATTCGAAATTGCGCTTACGACAACCACGCGACCGAACCTCCGTTAACCATAGCCAGTTAGGCCAGGATGAGTAAGAAACTATAGTGTAACGTTGATCCTCATTCAATCATCGTCAGTGATCCGCTTACGATGGTCAAGTGTGAACCTTTTGTGGGAAAGCCTGGCTCAGACGTGAGTGGTTGCCAACCTTTTGAAATTTTGGTTCACTCGAACGTATTGTTGTCCATGGATTTCCATGCTCATTTGATGACCACGGAAATCATTGGATTTCTTGCGGGAGAATGGGACAAGGAGAAAAATTGTGAGTGAAAAAAAACGTGTATATACCAGCCTGGCTGACATTCTGTGTGTTCTTTTAGTAATGACGGTTAAGCAAGCTTATCCTTGTAGATCGCTCAATACTGGTCAAAACGAAGTGAATGTGGAGATGGATCCTACCAGTGCTATTGAAACGCGCCAGCTTATCGAAGAAAATAAGATGAAAGTTGTCGGGTGGTACCATTCGCACCCTACGTTTATTCCTGATCCAAGCCTTGTTGATATTGAGAACCAAAGAAACTATCAAATACTTTGTCGTGATGAGCATTGCGAAGGAACCCTAAATAAGGTGGTTGAGCCTTTCGTGGGTGCCATTGTCGGTCCCTACGATCCTCGTTTGCCTGGTTCCGCTTCCGTCATTAACTGGTTCTACGTCGGAGATAGTCGGCATGAACGTGCGATACCTAAGCGGCTTGTGTACGATTTGCAAGAGGATGAATGCCTATCAGAGGAGGAAGCAAATCGCCTGGTAAATTTCTTTTTTTTTTCGGGGGGGGGGGTGGGGAAGGTATTTTATTGTCTGACATGAATGTTGTATTGTCAATGTTACAGTTCCATTTATTGGATGTGTACAAGGAATCGGAAGAAAAGGTCGACTTTTCCGACCGCTGGCGTCGAGATATTCAGGAGAGCAAACTGGTTAAGTTGATCAAGAGTTTGGGCATGCGTATGCCGTGGATACAGAAGAAAATGGCACAAAGGCAACAGCAAATGGAGGAAGGTACAATGGAGAAACCAGTGAATGATCAGGTGGAAACGGAAGAGGCAGACATGAGTATTGACCCTTTCTTGGAAAGGGTACAAGTAAGCCTTAAGGGCTGGTAATAAAACGGAAATGTGTATGATAGGCATAAAGTACATAAAATGAACAACAACATGTCTAACTTAGTTCAGTATGTTGCTTATCTGCATCTTGTCAAGTGATGGAGAATTGGGTAATGATAAAGTCGAATGTGGTTTTTTGTGTCGGGTAATAGGCTGGTTTGCAATGTTACTCTGATGGTGATGGGAAGTATGTCCTCTTGCAGAGACAGCACCTCTGAATTTGGACATATATTTGGGATCGACAGTCCAATAGCCACCTTTTCCACGACAGGTGGGACCCTCGAACTCAGACTTTGGGATCTTTTTAAAGCTTTTGTTGTAAGACAAATTATGTCGGATCGTGTTCTAAACAAGATTTTGTTATTGAGTTTCTTTTCTCTCCTTTTATAAAGCCAAGTATTATAGTTCCTAACCTGCCATCCGGTGTCATCTGCATCATACAATCCAGGATAATTATCCGTGATCCATTTGTAGATATCTCGAAGTGTCATTCGTTCATGCTCTGACGCCAGAATAGCCTGAGCGATCAATGAGGAATAGGAAAAGGGAGGACGTCGCCGTTTCTTTTTTTCCGCTAAAGGCTCAGGCTGGGTGTGTTGACTTTCCTGTGAACATATGGAGGATGCCATGGTCGGACGGTCATTCTCTGGAGACGTCGACGTATACTCCACTTTAGCGGGATTGCTAACAACATCCAAGGCTGCGCCCGATGACAAAGTCTCATTAAGCGTCATTCATTCAAAGAAAGAAGGAGATGCGGAAAGACAAGCTGTGTGAAATGCACCATCATCAAAACCCAATCATAATCACGGAAAATCAAATACCCGTTTACGTTTAAAAACATTGATATTTTTTGGGATAAGGTTGTTGCAAACAAAGAATGCTACAAACAAACAAAAAATAAAAAAAAAGATAGAACGTAAAATGTATATTGACCAGTGAAAAATCTATTCATTTAGTTGTTTTTGGGAAGAAACGTGATCATTCTATGTTGTCCGCTGGTAACCAGGAGCATCTCGTTATAGAAAACATGTCATTCACTACTGTAGTGTAAAAGGCACTCTAATGATAGGAAATCATTGCCCTTTACTTTATCATAATAAAGAAAGAAACATCTTTAGTTTCTTAAGCGTAATACAATACATTTATTATTATTATTATTTTAGGCAAGTGAGATGAACAATTATGGCAAGAACTTGATAGCTCTCTTGGCATATCTTTTGAAAGAAAAGGATGCTGACACTATTTACGCTTATAATAACCTGAAAACGTGTGTGTGTGTTGAATGACGAGCTTGTGGTAGTCGGTTTCCTTGTGTGTCTCACGTTACTCATTGATTTATCAATGAATTTATATGACAAGAGGTAAAGAATGAAGACGCAAAAGGTTTAACGGAATACAGGTAATGTAACCAGAGTACGAAAAGAGAATGTTCCCAGTGGTTACAACTCTGATTACTTACTAAAATACCCAGATGACAATTCCTTATAGCTCATTGTTTATGGATAGTCGCGACCCAGGCAAAAAGAAAAAAAAATAAGAGAGATATGGGCGCTGCTCCCTGTTATGAGGCGCCATCAACACACATCTTACGTCGCTGGTGATTCGTAGCTGTCATTCAACTGCTTACGCATAATGGCACTCTCAATGTCGTACCACGCCAATTTCGACATTGCAGGTTGAACAAAAACAGAGGTCAGAAACGTTTGAGCTCAATCCACAGAAAATATTGTCGCACAAGGCTTGGCACATCTACCTCGTATATAAACCTATCAGCTTTTCCGAAACAAGAGATCTCCCATTTTTACACTTTTACATTCCAAATGAGAAAGCAACGTTTATGAAGATGAGCAGTCCTACGTTGCTGATGAAGAAATATATGAATCTGGAGACCATCAGTTATCTTAGAATCCGTCGATTGCCCTAGAGCAGCTGTCGTTGCCATGGCGCAAGACCGAAATTGACTACGGAAGAAGATTGCACCTTGCTTGACAAGTCGAAGTTCCATATAAGCATGAAATGCAGATGTTGCGGTCCAGGAAATGGTCTTACATAGTAGCTACAGTGTCAAACAAACTGTGGAAATGCAATGATAATGTGCTATATATTGACTGTCACAATATCCATCTTGAAAGAATTGCGTTCCATAACAGGAAAGATCGGGATTATTGTGTTCCCACATACAGTGGACTTCTCAAGTAGACCTTGTCAGCCATAACAGACTCATCACCGAGTTCAGTACATTAATGTAGCACTGTACCATCACTATTATTGGTCCATACGATAATCCATATTAGTGATGAAAGACTGATTCATACAAATTAGCAGATAAGCTAATTGAAACAAACACGCCTAACAGCCTCAAAGGGTTGTACCAGGCTACTGCCCTACAGTATCTAAGCTTACCAATATTACAAGCTTAATATAACAATTTCAAAAATTGATCTTTTCATCCGAATATTGAAGAGCAAACTCTTATCATGGCGGAGAACATCAAGAAGACCGAGGATAACACTACGGGAACAACATCTTGGAAAAATCTTGAATCTTGTTGGTTTTCTAAGATTTTTCCAAGATTATACAACAGTTAAGATTTTTTCCCGTAGTGGCAATAAGATATTTGAAGTTATGGAAGGACAAAAGACCAATGTTCCACAAAATTCCGTCGATCAGGACAGCGGATCTAGCGAACATCTCTCTTCAACCACTCACTCGTTTGCTGTATCATGAAACTATTGCTGGGTTTTATGATTGTGAGATGAGGTACGTAAAAAAAAGTGTCAAGCTAACATCTATCAATAGAGGTTTGCAAAATTCAATGAAGATTAAACAGGCAAATATGAGTGAATACTGAAAATGACTGAGCATTAGCATCATATAAATGTCACATAGCGTCCTAGCTGAATAACTTTTGCGCTGGAAAGTGATGCGTCTTTGCGGTGAGAAGTGGTTTATTTTGCGTTAATCCAAGGAGTATAATTCACACCTGAGTAACTCCATTGTTGCATTGAAGTGTTTCAGCGATGGTATTCCTGTATCCCATCGGAAGGCAGTACAAATGTTTCAAGATAAGCATAAGTTCCACCCAAATAGTACATACTTAAAGGAACGCACGAATTTCCTTTTTTCTTTGTCTCTGTTCATCTTTAACGTCTCCGGTAAGGATGTCAATTTATACATATAGAATTATTCATGTTTTTCCGTCTATTGTTTAGCCTGCATGACCTCTGTCCCGAACCGTCCCGCCCGTGATGTAACCCCTGTTCACCACCAGGTAAGCAAGTATTATCGCACGCTGCCTTATCCATCATCCACAACAGAAACTCGCCACACGTTCGCATTGCTTCAAGTCCTCTGCACGGCTTACAATCTTATTACTCCACCGGACTCAAGTGCGGGCTTGGCCTAGGCTCTTTGGCCTGATTACCTTCGGGGTAAGTAAATTGACATCAAAGTATTTTCCATTTACTAACCGTGAATGATTTTTTATGCTGCTCCAATAAATTATGCGTCTATTTGAGGACCAAGTTGATGAAAGTAAACATGTGATTTTGTTTCCAATTCATTAACTAATGATCGCATATTCAATTATTTTCTTAGCGCAAACTCGGCTCTTCATGAACGCATAATTTATTTAGAGTAGCGTAAAATGTTTTTCAATAAACAGTAAAGCTGCCAACCATCTTTTGCGTGAAAGCGAAAGATATAACGAAGGTACTGCGAAATCTATTCGAAAATGCGTATCCCGCGAACAGTTCCGAATTCTTGAACCAAACGACCGAAAGGAAGATCAGTATAACACTATGGGAAAGACTTGACCGATACATGCAGAGAAATGTAGACAGCTACGAGAAATACCGATTTTAAGAAGTTTTCCCGCAATTATCTGCCATCGCGACGGTAAAATACTTAGAAATACGTAGTAATACCGAGTCCACCTCATTGGTTGTCGTTGATAAGTGAGCAATACAAGTGGGAGACTTTATGCAATTTCCTGTCTTAAGAAATTGCGTTTTTTTTTTGTAGACTGCAGTACGTCCACTGATCAAGGTAACAGGAAATTGCAGAGAAATGAGAGAAATATGCAGGAACACCAGGAGATGACGTGGAGATACTGGTACACGACGGGTAGATCTTAAGAAATCCGGATTGATGTAGATAAATACCGATTTTTTTTTTTTCACGCCGGGAAAAGTGCCTAAACTTGGTATTAACCAGTATTTTTCCCGTTGGTTTTTCCCATGGCCTAAGCCGTTAATCATTGGTTTTGTCAATACAATCTTCCCGGATTCGACTACGGGGAAGAGATCTGCTAGGGCAGAAATATTTCAAAGCCGCTCAAGGTAGCTACTTTAAGAAAGAAGGTACTTTATGATCCTATGGCATCTCCTTATAGGTGTCTACACGTATCATCGTAATTGATGCGCGCTTCTCTTCTCAAACTTGAAAGGTGCACAAGAAAAGCCATATGCTTACGGTTAAGCTGGCAAAATCCACGCTGTTTTCATTTGTGAAAAAGCCAAGTCTACAGCACTGGTAGCGCCGCGGTGCAATGGCTGCTGCATATGTTCGTGGCGTATTTTTACATATGGCTAGACGTAACAATAATCCGCCGTCACCATTCAAACTTGCGTCTATTGACGGTGAACATCAGTTAACTAGTTAGAGAATTCATATATCTAGCACGTCTTTGGAGAAGAAACATGAATGTCTTTTTTGGTATTGTCTGCAATGCGCTTGCGCTACCCTTTTAAGTTGGCTGTTGTGGTAGCATTGCCGAGCCAAAATTGTTAAGATAATTGGCGTATGCATCCCACACAGTTGAATAACTTAAATGGGCGGAACGCATGCGTGCGCCTCTTCAGGCGTTGGATCCAAAGTTGCAAGTGCCTGTGTGCCACTATGAGCTGGGGAAAAAGTGGACAAAAAAGGGAAGGAATTAATCTCAGCTATTATCGTATGGAGCAAAGAGATCTAACTATCTCCCATTGCGTTCAACCAAGACAGTTTTGGTATAGTATTACCTAAGCAGCCATATTTGACACCTGCTTCTCTATCGGGGCTAACACAAAGTAAAAGGAAAAAAAATTCTGGCAAGCGGCATCAAGAGCTTACGGTCATTGCAGCCGATCTTCAGCCAAGCAACCCCACCAAACATTTTCTGCAAATATGTTATTGTCAGAAGTCGATGCCCCGATTTCACGTATAAGCTTTATTGTAAAGTTTCGCGAAGTAAAGGTTTCATTTACCGAAAAAGAGGTGTATTCTGCGGAACATCCGATATAGGTATAGCTCCGTACGTTTTGTTTCGCGTTTTTAACGCGTACGAATGAAGCGTGTAACTTGTCTCATAATATATCACTGCAGGTATGCGATTACATCTTGGATCGCTTCGTTCTGGTACTCCTACAAGCAATCATTGTTAGACAAACGCTGGCAGAAAGCATTTTCTAATGAGTGGAGCCTAAAACCTTGTGTTACTCCAAACGTTGGTACCATAGACATCTTATTAACAAAGGGAATTATATTGGATAAAAATAGAATGGTGCATCTATCTGGACATTACTAGATAGATTACGCACGATGTGGCAGTAGCACAGCCATGGCTTCTGGTAAGGGATATGGGAACTAGAGTTCTTCGGCGACTCTGTGTGGTGTGCCACAAGGCTCAGTCAGTACCACCTGTTGCGAGAGGCGCAGGGCCAAATTTGAAAGAATAAAAATAAGGCTGATCTTTTTTCTTCCTCGCCTTTGGTCTATACCTGACATTTTTGCTAAATGAACACCGATGCGAAATGGAGACAGGTACACAGACGCATCAGAATGAGAGATCTCATCACACATGTCAGGATGAAATGGCAGCCGAATTAACGTGCGGTAAGCGTACTAATAGGGATCTGTAATGGGGATCTCATAGTTTTTATGCATGTTACAGCTGTCTGTCAGGATATCTATTCAAATCCTGTTTCTTTTGTTCCTTGTCTACATACGTTCTGTTCAAACTGTTTGGATAACCTCCCACTGTGAGTCCCTAAGTTTTCTTATTGTTCGTTGATCCATGTAACATTAAAACAATGCATACACAGTATTCAGGGTCAGACAACGCGTTGTCCGATCTGTAGAGAAAGGGTCCATGGCATGCGCAAAAACTTCATGGTTGACAATATTTTGCAAATTTACCTCAAATCGACACAAGCATCGACTACTCCGCGCACAACACAGTCGGAAAGTTCCGTAGCTCCATCGGCAAATCAAGGCGCTTCTTCAATAGGCTATTTAGCGGTATGTCCTCGATTGCTGTTATTTAGTTTTCTCTTTTGACATGTGCTTCAGACAACGCCCTCTCTGGCTTACATGCTCAATTCTTCCATACAGTAAGGCATTATTCATGTCATTTCCTATGATCATTGATTGATCT
The DNA here is from genome assembly GCA_000697055.1 of Saksenaea vasiformis B4078. Lineage (NCBI taxonomy): Eukaryota > Fungi > Mucoromycota > Mucoromycetes > Mucorales > Saksenaeaceae > Saksenaea > Saksenaea vasiformis. The sequence goes on along the minus strand of JNDT01001581.1, from coordinate 18,068 downwards.
CTCTCCAGACCTTGCAGATCATGTATTCCCCGCAACAACACTGGGTATACATGTCCCATCCCAATCACAGCAGACAACACGCGACATCGAATGAACCCACCAGGACATATATTGTGCATCTTTTGTGAGGGTTATATGCCTGCACGTGGCCCGTTCGGCTTACCCGCACTTGATCAGGCTTGTGCGTAGAATGAATGACCCGTTCGTTTATTTACAAACAATATAGGTAGTTTCTGTGGTACAGTTTCGTGCGATATGTACTGGGGCTGCCCAGCGACAAATGAACATCGTAAACTATATGCACTTAAAGGTACATGTTTTTCCGTTTCATTGCAATATGTGTATTGATCTATGGAATTAGATATCGCCGACATCAATGCGATGATCTGCGACATCGAATGCTTGGATTCTCCAGAAGAAGGGCACCTGAACACCTCGGAAATCGAATATCTACAGGAATATCTGGAATCAAAAAATATGACATGGAGGGATGCGTGGAAAGTCTGCCTCGAAATGTTAGATTCGCGAGCATATGTCTGCCGTAAGTCAACAGAACGTTCTATCAGCTTAAAAATAAACGAATTGTAGACACCGCTACGGAATTATCAGGTGCAGCGCGCGACCTCTATTCCAATCGAGACACAGATATATCGCATCGACGAACGGCAAATGCCGAAACACGGGAACGTTCAGGGGCGCATGGACAACGAAATAAGCCATCTCAAAACTTAAGAGCTTGTTATACATGCGCTGTGAATGTTGTCAACGGTCAATTTTTTGGTTACTGGAAATCAGTGCCGTATGACGAGCTACCTGGTGAGTCCTAATGCTGCCCATTCATGTTGCTAATAATGCGGAGTAGAACGTTTACAATATCGGGAAAAGTGCTGGTGGGGAATGGCCTGTCGAACACAATGGCATAAACAAAGTAAGTGGCCCAGTATTATGCAATAAATCGTGTTGTTGACATATCCTTTTATCGTAGCACATGCAAGAAGACTTAATCACTTACACGGTATATTGACTCAAACCACCAGCAGACATGGAAATAACGCAATTTGCTTTTCTGTTTGATATAGAAACGCTATCGACTGAAGACCGGCGTCGCATGCAACTTCATTAACTCTGATACAGAATAACATCTAAAAAAATACTGTGTAATATTTGGCCCATATCTGGGTGACTATGCTTGTACAATTAAATCCTTGGTTATGATACTAATAAGAAATTGGGAAACAGCGAGAACTCTTGCGTTGTGGCGTATGCTTGGATGACAAGCACGTATTTCAATGACGTGAATCCCATAGTTAGCGCGGGCATGGGATTTTAGATCCTCCAGAAACAGTTTGGTAATATGAATTGCTATGCTATATTCCTATGATCCATGATAGGGCCTTAATCATTTTCTTGAATCGAGACTACAGTCGCCTGACATAAAACATGGCTGACCTGTAAACTTCTAGCGTGTTTTTGTTACACGGATAGAGAGCTACGGAAGGAATATGGCTGGACGTTCTTGACCACCAGCTTCCACCGTGGCAATATAGTGCATGTTGCGGCTGGCATTGACATCGCGCTGCCACAGTGTACCACAGTTATTACAAGCGAGTACACTGTACAACGTTCCCTCAATGTTATCCAGCTGCAGGTTTTCGAGGCTCTTGTTGCGGCAGAATGAGTACACCTAAAAAGGAAAAACATAAGAATTAGTTCAACCGGACCGTATGCACAATGAGGGCTGTACCTTGGATGTGTTGTACTCTTTCATATTCACCATCACCAACAAGCCTTGCCGCTCAGCACGCTTGAGTATCTTGCGACATCTGTCAGCGAGGCCTGACACCTTTCCACGCATACTGGTCTGGAACTTGGCAATTAAAGAGATCTTGTTGCTTGGTGCTGACAATGGTGCTTTACGCCATTTTCTACAGTATATCTGGTAAACCGATCCCGAGTATCTAAACACATTTCAATACCTCGTCTTTGGATTATCTCTTTTCAGTTTTCTACAAAATTTAGATATATAAGCAAATAAAGGTACAATGATTGCTCGTTCAGGAACATACTTGGTGCCTTTCTTTTTTCTCTTCCATTGGTTTCTTCGTCTGGATTTAGTCTCTTGATTGTGTTTTTGTCGTTTTGTTGTTAGCCTCCGTCTATTGTACTTTTTTCCGCCGTCCAAAAAGATATTGATCATCTCAGCTTCTGCTCGCTGTTTGCCGATATAGTTGAGAAATCTCAGAGATGTAAGTCTTTCATCGTAAAAACGGAAAAGTTGCGGTAATCGCGATAAAAGTGACCGCACGAATGTAGTCAAGGTCTCAATGTCGGCTGTTTTGTTAGTCGTAATTCATTGTTCAATTGCTTGTATTTCTTCTCGTTTCATTTGCAGAACTTTGGCATTCGTCTTTCGATATCCAGCCATCGTGTAGAATTCTGCGGTTGACATCCTTCGTTGCTCATGCGAGTTTGTGCCATGACCGTTGCTGGCGACATAAACTTCCGTCATACCGGGGTCGGCGCCCCACAGCTCGAACGAATGTTCCAGGTCCCAGGTGTCAAAATCACTAGTCTCGAGATCAGGTAAACGATCGTTCTCATGAATGCCACGAGCGAACACAAAATTGACTGCGTAACCAACAGTTCTCAGTAGATTCGTGAAAATCTCAGGGGGATTATCCGACTCCAAATCTTCTAACAAACTATTTCAATGCGTTAAAAACGCGCTGCTAATTTTTCTCGTTCTTACCTTCTGCAACGGATCTTGTTAAAGTCCATGATTGATGCGAACTGCCGTGTTGCCGTTTTATACTGTGCTGTAGTCCGGTCATCGCCCTCTGGTTCCGCAATTAGAGGGATATTGCTCTGACGTAGTAACTGTCGAAACGTTTGGACATCGATAGTGACATACTGCCTTCTGAGACCATACATTGGCATCAAGGAAAACACGCGACGTTGCTTCGCTGTTAAGAAGGATTCAGGTAAAAAGCACTCCTTCCGCCTTATGCTTGTGGAACCTCGCTGCTGGAGTTCTTGTAAGTATCGCTTTGAATTTCGTATTTGGGCCCTTGCTGTTTCAACAGTATTCTCCAGCTGCCAAAGTGTTCCTTGCGACAAGCGCTCTGCAACAAGAGGTGTTGGTTGCGAGGAATTGACAGCGTTAACTATCCTTGTAACCAGTCGAGAACGATATCGGCGGCCTAGACCAGCGAATTTATCCAGAGTTCGGATGACAGAGTAAGCCCAACTACAATTTGCAATTGTTTGGACTTCTTCAGCAAGTGCCACTTCTCCCCTGTTATATGTTTCTAACCCTTGCAGAATATCATACAAGAAAGGCAGATATTTCTCGGGATGTGCTGAGAGAGTTTCCAAAGTAATTCGGCCAGGAGGAAGACGAGGACGGCAACCTTGAATGATATCACGAACGGCCGTTTGCAACGCATTGGTGCGCCGAACGGTGGATGGCCAACTTGGAGGTTGCACCAATGATAGACGGTCGTAGATGTAACAAGCCATCACATTCGCATCTTTCTTTGTAATTTCCTATATGATAATGATGAATAACTCTCGTAAAGAAGATGGTTGTGAGTATGTACTGTACTAGGTCTCGTAACTTAAAAAAGAAATATTTGATTGTGCGAGATTCAAATGGTTCTGTGACGGAATTGACGAATATAGTCGCCGATTGCACGGCCAGAGATGTCATTGCGTGCGCATAAGGTAGATCACGGCTTGTTACAAGACAGGATGGAAATTGGCTATGAAATTCTTGGAAGGACCGTCTCATGTCGGTTCGTGGAAGTTTTCGGTTTTTGCTTGTGATCGATGTACCAAGCACCAGCTGGATACAAGCATAGAAGAATGTTTGTGAAAAAAGAATAGGCATTGGTTCGCGGTTAGAAGCCAAAACTTGCAGCACATAATATGAAGCAAAACAGAGAGATTTGACAGCACTTCTCACTGAAAATCGACCAAGTCGTCGACTGTCGTATAAATTCAGCACTCTGGTTTGGTGTTTGCTGTAACACGGTGCTTAGGCCGATCTTTCGGACAAATATCTGGTATTTGTCACCCAATGTATGTTTGAGCCTCTCTTCGAGTGACTCAATATGGTATGGGCACTGTCGATGTCGCCGGAAGGCGTGAGGGACTTGATCATCGTAGCACCCTTTTGCAACACAGGTAGGATACCGTTTCAACTCGTCTACGTTTTGAACGGCTTCTCTATGCTGACGTTTTCCCCGACGTCTCTCAGCTTTCCCTACTGTTTTCTCAGCCTCAGAAAGCTTTCGCTTACGATGGCTCCTGAATGCTGTATTGTCTACGAATATGTATTAGAAAATAGATAAAATATCATCTATTGTGCTTGCCGTCCTGAGCAGTAGGGTCAAAGTTTTTGTTTAAGGGACATTGCCGGCTTCGGGCATCGCGGTGGCCTAATATATGGCATCGCTTGCATACAACTATCAGATAATAAGGGTATGTGAGCTAGCTTTGTGAGGGAAGTATCATGGCACTACCTTGTTCTTGCTCCTTTGCCTCTTGTTCAAGCTTTTCCGCCTTTTCACGCTTTTTCTGTAGGATTATATCCAAAGGCGACATACCAGAGTAGCGATGTCCGACGGGCTCGGGACGACGGGCAGATTTAGCTGGCAGCAGCTGGCGAGGCCATACCGATACGGTGGAGGGACCTGCCTCCGATGTTCCACTATGACTGGCTACGCGGCGGCTCTCTGTGATAGCCGCCTGAAGTTCTATGTCCTCTGTCTCACTTGGAGATGTATTCATGAGCAATACTGAGTGCTCTTTCATTCCAACTTACGATGTACCCGGACTGGGCGACTTTTCTGTTATTATCGCTTTCTCTTTCCTAAAGACCTGTTATCAGAGCACGCATTTTCAAACTTAAATGCATCGCTACAAAAGCACCCTTTTTGCTTTTTTTTCGGTGACATCCTTTGAAATGGAAGATAGAGTTTTCAAAGTAACGGTGTATTATATATCATAACGCTTCTTTGTCTGATAAATTTTCCAAATCAAGCTGGTGCTCAGCTGACAGCATTTTGTACTTTATCAATCCCGCCACGCTTACAGTTTTCTACATCAAACTAGCATCCGACTGGATTAAATGTAGTAAGCGGATCACTTCATTCTGCAAAGATTGATATTCAGCTATAGGTGCATCTTTGTCTGCTTCATACGCAAGACATTGGAGACGAGCACTTGGAGAGTTCATTTTTCCAAACGGCATTTAATCCGTCCAAACTAACTTCTTCCACTTGTTAATGGTCGAATTTTTTTTAGGGAAGCCGTCGTTGTAGACTTTGCTTAGATGACTTGTTGACTTTCGACCGGCAGTGCATCTGCAATTTCATTTCATGTTGCGCGGCGACTTATCTTCCTCTCTCATTAAGCCTCGAATTTTACGCTGCCACAGTATTTTTGGCCTTCCAGATCCTTTCGATCGTTCAACCGAACTTCGCGTTTCACAGTTATGTAAGACGTTATAGACAGTTCTTAAATGCGCCGAAGTTTTGCTTGCAATCTCTCTTGGTTATTACAGCAGCTTGATGAAATCCTGTTTTTCTCTTCATTCGTCAAACGCACAATACACAGGTTGAATAAGATAATGCTGAAATTTTGCCATTTTTGTCACGTGACTGTAGTGCTGCTATCTTATCAGGACCAAATAGACATATTTATTTAGAGTTCGTCTCTCACATTCTTCTCTTTTCTGGACTCGAGATCCACCAAACGCGAAGGTTCTAGTTTCTTTTCTTGACCTTCCCACTTGGCGTAATTCACCTGTAGCATCCGCTTTTGCAAGTCGGTAAGATATTCTAAATGTCTTTGGTAGAAATCTACTGTCACCGCGCTCACGTATGCAGCTGGAGGCGTGGTATACATATTACATCCTTTAGATCCACCTATAGCACTCTCTAGGTAGTATGGATCATAGCGCTAACAGTAGTTCAAATTAATACTAGTATCATCTGTTTGTAAACCTACTTTATCATCTGCTGCACAATTGCCAGCGGCTGTAGCGGGATATGCTGCAATGGGCTATAAGACCAACCATATATGCTATCTTAGCTCACCTTGAATGTAGATGCCACCCGGCGTTTTACATAAATACTGCAGCTGTTCCTCAAAATCATCAATGTCTTGACCAGTTCTACGGGAGGACTTCCAGAATGTCTAACAGAGACGGGGAGCTAAATTATCTTCCTCCGGTCTTTAGTTCAACTTACGGGAGAGAAATACGCCGGTGCATATCCTGGTGGATTAGAAATACTTCCTTCATATGTAAATACGATCATGCTCTGTACACCGACGAGTTCGCCATCTCCTTCCCATTCTGCCATGTCAGGATCATAGTTGAGGACCTCACCCATCGTAAACCAAGTGCTTAATGCTTGGGGATGGGTATAGATAAAAGGACACTCAATTTGCTTTTAGAGCAGCTAACATATATATACTTTTTAGTGTACCTCGCGTTTCTTGAATAATTTCGTTCCCAAAGTTCTTTCGGTGTGGATTTTGCACACTTCGTCGATCACGTCTTCAATGTGTTGAGATGTCGTCTGTTCTTTCGCATTCAAGTGCACTACAACGAGCTGCTTTTCGTGTAACCGCGCATAGTCGAAGACTTCATCTGTAAAATCGTGGAGTGTTTGATCTGGATTCGCGCAGGGTACCGATCGAGCGCCGCTAATCAAAATAGTATGAGAGGATATTTACGCAATACGGATCCATTTTACGTTACCGTGTGCACACTTCCAAATCTAGGAGACGAATACCTTTACAGAGAAGCAGTTAAACTTCAGTTATACAGATGTACTCTCTTAGACTCACCGTCTTGTAGCATAGTAGTGACATTGCGATCTTGAATGGCGCCACAGTGCTTATTGTCTTTTAAGCCGCCAATGTGGGCACCCAGGTAGAAGAATTGGTTGACAGGAATGTCTTTATACTCGGGAAATCCATTGCAGGGCAGAAGACCTTCTTGAATAGCACTACAATTGAGCGACATGCATTCAGTGATTCCATCTCGTTGGATAATGCCACCATCGCCCTTTACCTAGTTGTCGTCGAGCTGTCGGCTTCTTCGAATATCGAGTCGACGATGTTGCCTTGAGCAAATACACCTAAATTCAGTGAAAGCGCTGTGCTTAAGATAGCTGCCCAAATCTTCATGAGAAAACAGGAACGCGACGAGCAAGGTAACACAACTTGCAAACTGCCTTCATCGTATCGACAACTGACTTTCAATACAACCGCGAAGGTTGCTTACCGTCAACATCCAGACACAGGAGCGGTTACCCGACCAAATAGAACGGGAATTAGTATGCTCCTCGAGATAATAGAATAACAAGTACTGTTAATGTGATGATTGCGCCAACTATAGCTACCAACGTGATGCGATTCATGCGTCCGGGTAATATCACTTCAATTCTGTAACTGGCTACTGAAGCTTTCCGAAACATTCAAAGGTACTATCCAAATAGTCTAGATGGCAACTATAGCGAGTGTGGTACTGAGGTAAAGGGGATTAATATGAAACTATCTATAGCAGACTTATCCGTTATTGTCTTTAGAGTGCAAGTTGCTGCTTTTTGCCATTGCTTGAAATATATACAGTCAACCTAGTTGTTAAAAAATACAATGTCTTCGAGATCAGCTACTCTAATCCTATCTAAAAATAGGATACCCGGTGAAACAGTCATCATTGGTAACGTAAGGAAATGATGGTGGTTGTTGTACAAGGACTTGTGTCGTCGATTCCGCACGTTGACTTGTAAATTGATCGTAGGAAAATTGGATGATATCCTCCGGTATAGGGGCGTACTGCCCGTAAAGTATGGCATCGGCCATTGGATCAGGCGGGAAGGAGAGTAGTTCGATCAAAGCAGACTCGGCAATATCTATTCCAGAGAAATTGTCCATGATTGCTAGATTAAGTGCGTCGTTTGCTTCGTTTAGAATATCAGTGCAGTTGGTAGAGATGTCCATGCTTTGCGGCAAGTACAGTGTTCTCGGGTTTCTTTGCTTGAATCGCTTGATTTTCTCTTTGACAGCGTCAATAGTCGTATAGTCGTCCCAGACAGGGTCTTCCACGACGATCATGGTCGTGTCGAGGCAGACCCAGCATCGTTCATTGTAAAAACGTTCGTAGTCAAGTATTAGTAGGAGAGTGCAAGTTTCGAGAAGCGATATCATTATGTTCAATGGCAGCGGGTATTCTTGTCGATGAGGACCATGCTTGTGGATAAATAGCAAAGTACGTTCGACAGCATCTATCACTATAGGGACTACTTCATGAATGCGCTTGATCGTCTCGGGATCGTCAGGATCGAATTCTTCCGTAGGCAGTGCACTGGGCGGTTTGATCCTATGGCGCTGCACTGCTAGTGTAAGACCATGCACGTATTCAGCTGTCGACTGATACGCCTCTGCCCTGTACATCCATTGCAAAAATTTAAAATGGAGCACATACAGGACATACGTTGAATGAAGTGTATAGTACTGGATACCAGACAATACACATCGGTTAGTCTCAATGAGCGCTGCAATATCGCTCAGTTCGGCTTCAATCGCAGCTCCAATGTCTATAATCCTATGATCGGCTGCGTTCAACGGTTCCTTTGGTATGTTCTCGTAGAAACTATTACATGGTGTGGGGATATGTCGGAGGATGCGAGCGCTAAATGCACAGATCATAGCACCGGAGTAGAAAGTCTCATAAAGGTGCGGGAAGCCTTTGAACAATGGTTCGTTGCCGGAGGATACGTCTAGTTGGTAGGAGAGGGATGCATGCATGTTCACAGGAGGTGGATTCTGTAGGCAGAACGTGACGATACTCTGTGGCACGCGAAACCCTGCCATTATGTCCCGTTATTCTGGAGCAGTAAGCAGAGGAAGAGCATAAAGTACTTACATTGACGGCACCCACCACAATTGCCACGTACGACAGAGGAAAATGTGCACCAAACTGTCATACGCAAAAGCTCATACTCAACATCGTTCATATCATGGGCAGTGCGATCAGCAACAGGCCTGTAGACTTCTTCCTTGAACACGTCTAGCTGGACGGCCATCATGAACGAAAGTGAAAGCAGGACTACACTCCGCTTTACATGACCGAATATGGTTTCAAATAGTGCAAGCAGTACCACAGCTTGGTATCGGCTTGATGTTGCTTCGGATGATGCTTTGGAAAGCAAGACATATGCGTAATCTAAAAACGGATTTCGATAATCGCGATCGCAAGTTTGCCAGAACATCAGCGGTTTTCCTTCAAGCATCCGTGACTTATAGATTGTGGTACCGAATATCACGCTGAGCAATAAGGGATCAGCCGTATCCGTCCAGTAGCTTTGTAGAAGTAAAGTTTTGTTTAGAAGAAATGAAAATGGATGAACTCTGTAAAAACAATCGATGAGTCGGATTGCTGTTCGTGGTGGCAAAGCGTTGAGTGGATTGGTCACATCTATGCACGGATCGAAAAATGTTACACTTGTGTCGATGCTCATAGCAGCTCCAGCGAAGTCCATATCGCTATAGTGTTCTAGTTGGAGTTGTCCCATACGTTGAAGTAAAATATTCACAACATCGCTGTGGATCCATGTAAAGTAATTTTTCAGGTCATATACTTCGAACTGAGCCAAAGGATGTATAGATTTGTCGTCGCAGCTGTCGTTGGAGACGGTAAGCTTGATAAAATCTTTGAAATAATTGACAAAGATAGCTTCAATGTAGGATGCTAACGGAACCCCTCTGGATTCACCGAGGTACTTTCTACAGCCGGGCCTTGTTCCTAATAATCCCTGCTCAAATATGAACTCGGTAGAGAAGTTTGGTGTTATTGAACCGCACATGTCATTGCGAGCTCGCGACAATACTAGTTTGTTAACCACAGCGTTTTTTGGGGGCCGGCCCGTTGCTGCTGGCTTTCGGTAAGTGCATCCATGTTGTGCATTCTTTTGTTGACATCGTCCACATGGTTTTTCTCCATCACATTTGAGCTTTTTCAAGCGGCATGGCATGCAACTAATTTTACGCCGGGATGACATGGCTAAAGCACGAATGCCAAGAACTCTCAACGCCTCCGCACCTTTTTTCGGTTTGTTCGCAGCGAAAACGTGTCACAGCTGCTGCGAAACGCAATAATGTGGCCATGTACTACTTTATCACAGCTGCTGTGTTATCACCGAGTAGACATGTACTTTGTCTCTTTGTCTCAGGGAAGGAGATCGAGAAAAAGACATTTTCAGGTTCCGTTCCAAAGTTTTGATCCCAGTTCAAAACGTTCCCAGGTACAAGTGTGATAGATCAATGTTACTGGTAAGGTAACCGTCTTCAGGAGGTACGCCTTTCTCAAACTTAGGAATACATTATCAATATGTGTCTAGAAAACAGGGCACAAGGAAATAATCGTTCAATCACATCAGTGCCGTCTTAATATATTCTAGACGATTCCCGGTACAGCATGCAGGAGGACTACATCCGACGTAGAGTTTATTTGGAGCTAGATCAAATAGTTTAAAGGCAATGCGTATCTATGGTTAAATATAGGACATAGAAGTAAATATAGAGAGAAGTAGTTGAAATATGCTGAGCGTCGTACGCTATTGCTGCGGGACATACTCCTGTATCTGAACCCTAGATCTCATCTGTGTCTCACAAAAAAAAGTCAGAAAACTGTAATACTGTGTTTGATTTTCTTTACCTGATCCAGAATTCACGATAACTCCTGTCATGGCGACAGGTCCCGATCCACTCAACCTTCATTTGATAAAAGGGTTATTATCGCAAAGGCAGAGGCAGTACTTACTCTTCGCAGAGCTTCCGTGGAGAGGTCGCGCACCTTCAAAATATGGGCGTAATATTAGTGTATACATGTCATACGGTTGACGGTAATTTACCGATAATTGGTGGCGCCGGGAATGAATGGTCTTCCAGCCGAGAAATTGCTGGGGTCGAAAGGTGCTAACGTCCTTCTATCTACAGACAGGACATTGCTTGCGCATGCCAGACCTATTGCAAGAGCTGCTTGAACGTCTCTATTTTGTGTAGCATGGCCCGATCGGTACACTGTGCAACTCGGATTGACACACTGAGAGGCACCGTTTACCCTCACTGTCTTCCACTCTCCCTTCTTTCTTCGCCGAGTTTTGGCCCTCTCCACTCTTCCAAAACAGTAGACACATAACTGAGAACTCCGGTGCTCGTTCGTCATTGACACTGACACATAAATGCGATGTCGTCTACGCAGCCATGCCCCTCCACGTCTAATATGACCCTTCAGTCGGGAACTGACACCGGTGCCCTGAGTTCCTATGGCCATGATAGGCACGATGTTTTGTGCACCATGCTTCTCGGTCTTGGCAGCTGTCTTCACAAACCTTCGCTCCTGCGCAGCAATCTGATCATAGACTCGACTAGTAAACAGTGCCTGGGTACGTTTCTCATGGTGAGCGTGATTTGAGTGGTAAAACGATCGCAGTCGTTTTCGGCAGTTTCTTTTCACCTAATATGTATTGAAGAATTAGAGGTAGAAGAAAAAAAAAAGGATAGCACCTCTTGCGACTCTAAAACTTGTTCTACAGTGGTTGCTAAAACTGATGAACTTTTTTTCAAACTTTTTTCTGCGCTTTTAACCGTCAAGTCGTTCTAATATGAAGTGAGACCCTGAACTTACTGACTGCCATTACTATACCCTTTTCCTCCTTTCTCTTTTTTTGCGAAACTTCCTGGAAAATGTTTTCTCTTCCAAATATCCTGCCGTGATCCGCATTGGTTTGGGAAGTTTGGAAATTTCTTCGGGAATGGATACTGGTCTCTGGGTATCGTCCAATTGGCGATTGTGTAAGTCAAAATGTAGGCGAGCGCGCTCCGTTGTAAGGGGGACAGTTGTCGCCAGAACCCTCAACCCATAATCCGTTCCGCCAAAGGTAATAGCTTTCTTGTGATCCTGGCTGACTTGCCGATCCAGTTCTGTAATGTCAAGGAACTGTGTACTGGCTTCGCAACCTGGGCGAGTCCAACTTGTAACCTTACACATCTTTACCTCCTCCTTTTCATCGTCTCCCTCCGACTTCTTTTCCTTTCCCTTCTGCTTCTTCTTGAGACCATCCAGTTGCTATAGTTTGATTTAATTCGGTTGATTGACTGGTGCATGCGATATCCTTCAGTTACCTTCTGACATACATATCGCCGCCTTCGTTGATCTGCCAGTTCAGACCGTATCTTGCCCAAATTATGTTGTTTGTTTGCGCACTCCAATTTCGACATCTTCAAATCTTTGTAGCTCTCGCTTTGCTTTTCCTTCGCCCTCGGATCGCTGATATTTATTTTGTCGCGCTTACGCTTGTCCCGGATTTTCCTTTGGACAGTGTCTTTTCTCCGCCGCTGCTCTTCTGCCCGATTTTGGACAACATTTTCTGCCTGTTGTAAGGCCTTTTTTGATTCCCTTTCTGTCGACTCCAGAGATTTCACCTTATATTTTGTGTTTTCCAGCGATGCTGTAACAGTTGAAATATCTAGATTTGATCCATTCTCAAAGAAGCTGTTCCCCGCATCCGTACTCTCCCCTTTTGCGTTCTTTCTTCTTTCTTCATAGTGAGATACACTTACAATCTTTCCTTTTTGGACATTCCCATCAATTCTCGCCATCTGATGGGGTGTAACAGTTACTCGCCACCGTGGTTCCAAACCGCGAGCATTGTAAATGTGGGTGATTTTGTCTTGATCAAAGAAGGAGCCGATTACGGCGGCTTTGTTCGTTCGAGCTTGTCTAATGTTTGCAATCACAGTTCCATCTTCTTTGTATAAATCAAATTTTGCCGAAGTCGAACCAAAGAGTTCATACATGGACGCCGCATCGAGAGGCAGGGCATGGATTGAGGCAGGGCTGATCGCTGGGTAGATGTTAGCAGTGGATTTGCTGTAACCCGTAGCACGGAGAACGGTATTCGATAACAAAGCAAATCGAACACCCAAGGAAATCGCAGTGCTTGATCGACCTTTTGATACATATGATCTTAGTGCATTCGTAATCTGCACGATGATATCTATCTCGACCTTCTGGAGGTTGTTATAGTCGTCGTTCCATAACCCTGAGACATCAGCATCTTTCACTTCTCCTTCAATGTCTGCTGATAGTAACATTTTTTTTGTAATAGCTTGAATTCGTATCAATCTTCTTCTGCTGGGCTCTTTCTTCGCGTCATTCGCCTGAACTTCTTCTGATTCCTCTTGCATCTCCGAGATTGCCATCTCAATTGCCTCATCTATTCCTTCATCGTCCATCCCACTTATATCTACAGGGATATCCAACTCGGTTACCTCACCTTTAGGCTACATAATGTTCCTTCGGTTAATTTGTCGACGACATCGGATATTGTGCTCACCTTTTCATTCTTCCGAGACTGTGGATTTTCACCTTTCTTGGGCATGTATTCCTCACTCGTGCGTGATTGCAATCTTGTAATTGCATCTGTGCACGAATTCTCACGTCGCAATAGTTTAGCCCTTTGATATTGGTCCGTTTCCACCTCCTGCCGTTTATTCAGGCGTCTTAGATTCTTGCGTTCTTGTTTTATTCTTCCTTTGATCTGACGCCGATGCCATTCCTTTTTCCTTTTCATTGGTTTGATATTCTCCTCCTGCTGTTTTTCTTTCTCTCTTGCTTTTTTCTCGGCAATCTGACGGACTTTTTGCTCCCTTTCAGGGGCGAGATTTAGCTTAAGAAGTATACGGAGCAGGTGTTTATTTGATTTATGGAACAAACCGCCTGCCCACATGTTTTGTAGGTTGGCGGAGTGTTGCTTCAGCTGAAAGTGCATTGTGGTGCTTAAGCCGGCAGGTGGTTTTGGCAAATCCTTCAACATTGAGTGTTGCAGCGCAGACCAGAAAGGTTTCTCACTAGCTTTATAACTCTGCCTCCCGAAACAGCTCGAATGGATAAATTGCAAATGGGCTTCGCTGAATAGGTTGCTCAATTCATCATTGCTCTTCTGTGGCAAAGCTTTCAGATAACTCGACACATTTTCAGGCAGTGGCGCCACTGGTATTGTCAAATTCGAGTTCAGAGCTTCTGGATTGCGGACTGATTCTTTGGGAATAACTTCCAAAATGTTAAATATCTCTGGGCTGTCCTGCTGATAACGAGCTTGCTTTGAATGCGGATCCAATATGACGGTACTGGCAGCGTAGTTTAGCATGGTTGCATGTACTGCTGCCCCAAGTTCAGCAGCGTAGTCCGTAACTTGTTCGGATGTGGCAGTTATGGTATCGAGAAACACTTGCTTCACTTCATCATCCAGATCACCTCGTAAGATTCCAGATAATCGAACCGAGCATACCCGGATCGTGTCCTCTTCGCCGTCGCTTTCATTGTTTTCAGTAGTATCCATGCTGCAGCCTTGTTCTTTCGCCTGCACTTGTTCGTCAATTTCTTTCTGTGCTTTTTCGGCAGCGTCATCAAAATTTGCGATGGCGTATTTTTGCCAAAGGGCACCAATCTGCCCTAATCCAGGATATTTTGAAGCAAGAGTCTTCCTGGTAGTCCCTTGTTCTGCATTAAGGATATCATCAGCTTGTTCGAACGACGACCTTGGAACGCGATCTGCCTTCTCCAGACTTTCTCGTAGTTCTTGCAATGTTTTTCTCTGTGCTTTTTTGTAGACTTTTTCTTGGGTTTATCTTCAAGTTTTTTAGGACTATCGCTTTCAGTTGGTCGTGGAAGACACTGTACAAGGCCTCAAGTGCTTGGTCTACTGATATCCCTGATTCAGCCGCCCTTTTCCTTTTGCGCCTCAAGCGTAACTGGGGTGGTGGTACGGTCATGCTTAATAAACAGAATATAACTGGTTATTAAGTTTCTGCATATATCGCTCGACAAAGTCTCACTCTGTAAAATTCAATACGCGTATGTGAGATAAGGAGAAGAAAAAGTTGTCAGTAGACGGTCTTTTTTCTTTCTTTCAAAATTTTAACGGTCCTATGGGTCTTGACATCATCTTTGATCCTGTTACCTGTTCAACGTTCAATCAGGCAGCAGTCCGTAAACCTTGAACAATATACCACAATAAGCGATGCATTTGCTGATATTTTGTATATATGCTTCTGAGGTAAAACCATCAACAGAGAGCCAAGAGGTAATTATCATAGCTTCAGATCAGTAAAGGAATGAAGGGGTCACGATCAGCAAGGGTGACTCAGATCGAACAGAAGGATGGTAATGACATCTATAGATAGATTACAAAGCAAAATAAAACATGTACATTGCACAATGCCACTAGGTAACCATTGTGTTTGTGGTATTCGATGTATCAAAAAGACTGAATCATCTTATGGCATTTGCGGATACGACCCGGACGAAGAGTCCGATAAAGAGCTATCCAGAAGTCGATGTATTTCTGTCCCTATCTGCCTATCGATTGTCCTATGATCGCAGCATGACTTAACTTTAGAAATCAAAAGTAGCTTTACCCTAACTGTACGAGAAAGTTTGAGCAACAGGCCCTTCACGGATGAATAAAAATGACGTATTTTCTTTAAAGGTAAAGGACCCAGTAAGTGTGGATTGGAGTCTCTTTCCTTTATACTGCTGCAATGCAGTGTTTCAATACATCTGAACTTCAGAGCATGAACTAGAGCGTCGTGGATCTCTATGCTGTGGGTGACGCGGGTTTAAAGTAGGATGCAGATTACAGTGCCTTTAATGTCTTTGGCACCACCATTGACCGATCCACAATGTTCCTAGTCTGCCTACAGCACTGATTCCGGCTATATATCGTCTCAACAGATGGATTGCACTCATAACATATATCTGGAAAGAGAGAACGATGTTAGCTTGTCTGGAATCGTTCGGTAAAGTATTTATGAACAAGATACGGCACTTCTTGGGAAAATTGTAGAAAAGGAAGAACGCACCCATGAGAACTAACATCAAAAAAGGTGGAGTAGAAAGGCTAAAAATGGGCAATTCATTGATCAATCTCGAAAACAAAGGAAATAATGTAACGTCCTCCCAATTTATGGCACGTCATTTATTCACAAAGTAGTACCTGGACTAGGACTGGAAGTTCTTTAGGAGTAATGTCGCAAGAAAATTTTAATTGAAGTTCTCTAGAAATCATGAAATTAGTCTAGTTCAAAGTGTATCACAACAAACACAGAAAGAGTTCAGAGTAAGTTGGGGACACATACGAGAAAAAAGTCCGATCGCTGTGTGGACATTAGATGTATGGTCTGTTGTTAACTTTACTTTTCTGTCTTGTTTTGCCTAAACTATTATGATTGATGCCTGTAGACAAAACAATTGTCGGATGGAGCCATTGTCTTGGAAGGCAATCTTGCTCTTTATTTGACCGGGGTTGTCGTTCACCGTGGCAACAGGAGATTCAAGGCTAAAGACGGATCGGTCATCCCTTTTATCAAATCGTCGATTGAAGCTTGGGTGAAGGCCATGACAAATCTCTGGAAACAGCAGGTGACGTTATACAACAACAATAACTCGCATCCACGTGGGGGCGTGATCAACGCATCGCTTGATATGCAGGATCGCCAGGAAGTGGAAAGAAGCCGATCGGTTTACGTTGACCGAGGAAAAAATGCACTCAACGATGCCTACGGGAGGAGCTCCTTGGTGTGTGTCGCTATTATCTCGAAGCAGACAGTACGGCCGATTTGAAAAACCGGCCTGATTTCTTGCTAGGCCACACCATTCTTGCCCGTGGTAAATGCAAGCGGATGCCGCAGCTGCCGGAACTTTTCGCCCTTGAGTGTCACGGTGAAGGTAGCCTCGTTGCATTTCACTTGTAGTTACCATGACCCTGGGCAAGATGAACCAGCACGACCGTCTGGAATAAGGCGCTGCTATGCGTCACAAAAATGTCGAGCTATGCTGTCATGGGGCTTTAGCATTCTATTTTTTTATTGATGGCACCAGCTCAGTAAACCATTCGCAAATTTTTCTAGGAGAGAAAAGTGATACCAAATTCATGTTTTGTAGGAATCAATCTATTGAATCCAATCAACTACAGGACACAGTCGGATGGATATAAACGTGCTTTGAAAGCTGCGGGGGGTATATTCGACCAAGGTTACCCATATCAACCGAGGAAGCGCAGTCCGCCAATTGATGACGATCAAGTCTCTGATAAACAGCAGCGGCGTGTTGGACCGGATGGTTGGAGCATATCTCACATCACTTCCCAAACAGGTCATACGTGCTTTGGAAAGACTTCGTTGTCTCACGCCATGATAATTATTTTCTCCTTCGAGCAACTCAGGAACCTCCTGCAGCACTGTAGCCCATGGTATTTCCAGATATCGAGAAGTGGAAGGACAAGTTTGTAAGAGGAGAAGTTCAAAAAGATATCGCGGGTCCTAATTTCCTGGCGCTTCTGAAGTATCTTCGAGTGATATTCTTATAGGTACGTGAGAGAAAAGAAAAAGAGAACTGGGAAAGCGCATCTCGTATTTAACGTTTTACAATCAGGGTACTGCTTTGCTGAAGGCGAGGTATCCAGACCACGTTGTCTTCACGCGTCCGATCTTCTGCATACCATAATTTAGACAGTTTGAGGCCAATATTTGTGGCATTGCGTCTACTGCTGAGGATGACCCGATTGAACAGCAGTTTGCGCAAGTAATGCCGTTAATGACTGACCTTGTCAAACAGGCTTTGACTGTCTAAAGCAATGTATGGACATGCAGACAGATAGATTCAGTGATTTAGAAAAAAAGGTGCAAGATATGATCATAGTGGTTCAACAGCCACTTCATGTGTCGATTGCGCGAAATGAGATTCAGAGTGGCAACAGTTCGCAGACTGCAGGATTGGCGACGGCTGCAGTAGAAGCGCCATCAGGAACTACGGCTTAAAAGCTTAACAGGTAGTTGTATACGGTAACAGACGTCTGGCGAGAGTACAAAGTTGGAGTTACTGGTCGTCCTGCAATCGAACAACTGGAGAGCGAGTATGGTGCAACTTGGCGCAAAGGCTGAACGGAGTCCAGGTTTTTCTGCCGGTGGAAGGTCATATGACGATATCA
>JNDT01001580.1:0-96280 GCA_000697055.1 Saksenaea vasiformis B4078 | reverse complement strand
CATTTGCCTGTTGGGCTGGACGACGTCCATCTTGGTTCAGTCGGTGTACGGTTCTGGCTCTGTGGGGGGTGATTCCGGAGGTGGGTTGAATCTCGCAAACGATCAGCGCATGAGTTACAGATGCATCCCATGTCACGGCGATGGGATGATGATGCCGGCGGATGGAATGAATCGTTTGGCAAACGGTCTCAGCAAGACGATCAACGAAGCGAACAGCGAGGGGAACGACAAGAAGAACAATCCGGCGAACAGAAAAAAAGAAAAAGAAAAGAACGACAGGGTGAACAGCAAAGCGAATAGCGAGGAACGAGGCAGGCGACAAGGCGACACAAAGAAGCATAGCGGGAAAGGGCAATATCACACTACCTGTATCGATCACAACACGAATATTGTATTTGGTATTGTTTATGTAAGATATATTACGGTTGTAGGAAATAAAGAGGTATCTTCTCTCGATGTTTTTGGTCGACGTTTGGTATCACTTGAGCATATCGGCCTCGGCAACCTGCTATACAACCTTACCTTCGACGAGGCTGTCGGACCTGCCATCGGTTGCAATTTTCCCTCTTCCCCAGAAACAAAAAAGGCCGAGGAACAAGACCAACGAGAAGATAGACAATAAGATGAAGGGATTACTAGTATCAAATCATAGAAAAGATGAAAATAGACGGGAGAAGAGCGCACGGTTGCCGCCAGGTAATCTACCAATAGGCAGGTTATCTCAATCAGCCGGCATTCGTCTGATCCTCCACCGACAGGCGAACAGAATATGGTCGGTGTTTCCATGCCCGCTTCGACTCTAGATATGCGATCCACTGTCCAGGAACCGAGAACGTTATTTCTTACGCCTTCAGTCAGCCAACAGCTTATCGCTTCGTTACAACCATTTTTGCACATGCGTCCCAATGGCACGATCGACACATCTACTCCACTACCCAATTCTTAAACCAGCTTCTTGTATTAGCCGCCCAGTACATGGACTTCCACCGCATATCATACTTCGCTTGTTTTTTTTTTTTTTTTTTTTTTTTTTTTTTTGCTATCGCGCCTTCTATCTTTTCCATCTTCTCTCGAGAGCTTTTTCCATCTGAGACCGGAAGAGGTCGAACCCGCTTAGAAGGCGCTAGCGAAACAACAGCCATATTCTATGTGGGCTGTTAGCAATCATAGATCAAGTGGATATCCATGGCTCGAGGCACCTGGAAAGGGAATTGGTGAGGCAATCACGACATCGCCTGCTTTAGACCTTCTTGGCCGGTGAGCCCAAGCTGCTGGTTGTATTCGTTGTCAAAGACTTGTCATGGAGAGGCAGTATCATTACTTGTGGGCATTAATGGAAAGCTCAGATAGCAACTAGGGCAAGGGACACGTCAGCTGGGAGACAAACCTTGGAGGAGGGAATCCGGATTGGATAATTGCAACACAGATTGCTTCAAGGATCGGCAAGGGAGCGCTCTCATCATTTGAGCTCTTTTGATGTCGGGAAGGAACATTGGCAATACATATTCCAAATACTAGAGGAGATATGTAGTCTGTAGTGGTTTACATCTTTACTACAGTCGGATTTTGTATGCAACGTCAATCGTTTGGCCTGCATGACCCCTGCTGTCGAACTGTCTCGGCTGTGGTGGCGTTTTTCACCCATCACTTAAGTAAGTAAAACAAATATTGTCGCGCTCAGCATAACTCATCTTGTACAATAGATCGCTGGACGCTGCATTGCTTCAAGTCCTTTGCAGCGCAATCACCACTGGCACCATGGCCAGAATAATTCCAACGTCGCTCCCACCCCGAGTAATCCCTGTGTCTATGCGGGAATACAATTTGGTAAGTAAAAAGACATCAAAGTATCTTCCATTTATTAGCTGTGAATGATTTTTTTACGCTGCTCCAATAAATTATGCGTCCCCTGGGGCCCAAGTTGATGTAAATAAATGAATGATTTTGTTGCCATTTCATTATCTGAAGACCGCACATTTTATTTCTCTCTCAGCGCAGACTTGGCTCTTCAAGGACGCATAATTCGTTTAGAGTAGCCTAAAAAATCGTTCAATGAACCATAATTAAAGGAAATGCATTACTGACCAAAATTCATCAGATCAGCTGTTCCAGATCTTTTGGAAAACGTCTTTTGGATGCCGTTCCAAAAGTCGCTTTACCACTATCACGACGAATTAAAATTAGCATCATGAGCTCCTAGAATGATAACGAACTTATTGTCTATTTTTGAAGCGTCTTTAGTGCATTGATGACCGTCTGTGCTGCACACACAGCCTCCTATACGCGAATCTCTGTTTCACAACATAGCAGGCACAAAAGTCACCGAGATGTTCGGATCTTTAATTTTCTTGGTCCCCCTTTTTCCCACCAGCAAAAAAGGAATGCATGCTGTTATCCGCTCTGCCGTTTTCCAGAATCGCCGTACCATGTCTACCGTACTTGCGCCTGCTTCCCCTTTTAAACTAGCTTTGCTGCAGCTTAAAGGCGGGCTTGACAAAGAGGTGAATCTTAGTCATGCCCGTAAGAAGATCCTTGAAGCCGCGAATCATGGCGCGCAAGTTGTCGTCTTGCCAGAATGCTTTAATTCACCTTATGGCACCAACTACTTTCCACAATACGCCGAACCTCTTTCTACGGGTGCCTCGGTAAAAATGCTATCCAGTGCTGCCAAGGTATGCTGAAGAAGGTTGTTATTGTACCTTCATGTGTTAACTGACGTTATCTGCAGGAGGCGAACGTTTACCTTTTTGGAGGTTAGCATGAACAACGACAAAGTATCATCATGCTAAGAAACAAACTTAAATTAAAGGTTCGATACCCGAATTGGATGAGAAGTCTGGCAACATCTACAACACCTCGACTATCTACGACCCGTCAGGTAAAACAAAATTGAAGAGATTAGAAATGTCTTTCTTATTCTATGAATTAGGTAAAATGATTGGAGTTCATCGCAAAGCGCATTTGTTTGACATTGACATCCCTGGAAAAATTCGATTCAAGGTAGAAGGCAAGATTGCTTATGGGAACTGACTGGATGAGTTAGGAAAGTGAAATTCTATCCAGTGGCGAATCTTTGACACACGTTGATACCAGTAAGATTCTTCTTTTTCATGCATGCTGAGCTCACTTGTTTTTCTTGAAAGAATACGGCAAGATCGGTGTGGGTATTTGTTACGACATCCGGTAAGACGGACATTAGCCTGTGCATAATTGACCCAAAAAGAAAGCTTCCCAGAATTGGCAATGATTGCTGCTCGACGTGGCTGTATGGCTATGATTTATCCTGGCGCCTTTAACATGACCACCGGTCCGCTCCATTGGGAACTTTTGCAACGTTCACGAGCGAATGATAATCAGATCTTTGTTGCCACATGTTCTCCTGCAAGAGATCTCAACGCTTCATACCATGCATGGGGCCATTCAACCGTAGTCGATCCAAGGTAAGGAAAGTGGCGAAAGAAAAACGGGAAGATAATAATACATTGTGTGAAGTGGCAAGGTGATTGCCACTTGTGAAGAAGAAGAGACCATCGTGTACGCTGATATTGGTAAAGCAAAATCCATCCAGCTTTCTTTTCTGGACATTAAACAAATGTGTTTATAGACCCGGAGGAAATCAAAACCGTCCGAAGCAATATTCCTCTTTATGCTCAACGCCGATTTGATGTCTACGACGATGTATCACAGAATATGGAATTTGATGAAGATGGTAATGGTGTGAAGAAAAGCCAGTAAAAGCAGCTGTAGATCGTTTTATGATTTCTTAAAAGACTGTACCTAATGCTTCAAACCAACTAACAATACTGGAGTCCATATGAACGCATTGTTTGAATTCTTCGAAACTGATGTAACCTTCTCGCTCTGTCTTGACACTTTTAAATGTCTTGTCGACCATTTCATTGATCGCATCTTGAGACATGGTTTCCATGATAGGAAACTTTTCTTCCCATGTTTTCTTGGAAGGACCCTGCTCATAAATCTCTACACTCGGTTGTTTGTCCTTGCGTGTAGTTGGAATTGGATGATCGGCATAAAGATCCTCAGGATTGAATCGATGACTGTCTGAATTTAGCACACCGGGACGACATTCCTCCTCCTCTAATTGATTCGATAGCGCCTGCGCTTGTTCTATTTCTTTTTGATATTCTTGTTCAAAATGTGCTTCTTTTAAAGGGTACGTTGGCCTTTCATCGTTTGCATCCGATGGTCCTTCATCAGCAGCAGCTGTGTCGTCGTTTCTTTCTGTTGTTGATGACGGGATGGCTACGTTGAATGCAGCACTCACAGGTTGCGATGCCGAAAATTCATAGGTATCCATCATTTCATCTTCCATAGCGCTCACCACATCCCGAACGAGTTCCATCGATAGATAAAAGTAGGACTTGAACATGCGATAAAGTTCCTCTCTGGAGATATAGCCATCCTCATCCAAATCATAACCTTTGAATGCAACTTTGACAACAACGACTTAGAGACAACTATCGTCATGATTGGTAACTTACACTTGATTTTCTCATCCAAGTTCCCTTTGCATAGAACACTAAGACCACTCACGAGTTCCGAAAAGTTGATGATGCCGTCTCCATCCTGGTCGAAAAAGGCAAAGATACGTTCTGTGATCAGATTTTTCTCCAGTCCCAGAGGCCCAAGACATTGTTCAAACGTTTCCTTGTCGATACCTCCTTCATTTGTCTCGACAGTTGATAAAGATTTGAATTGTTCGTAGAGCGCTTCCAGTTCAACATGATCGACTATGGCGACAATAAGTGACCCATTACGGAAAGCATATGCTTACAATGTGATCTTCGTTGTAGTTCGCGAAATTTATCCGATGTCAAGGCTGTCCTGTGTTTGACTTTTCCAGGATAGAACGCTGGTAATAATGCGCTTCGTGGATTAGCGAGAGGCGGTATGGGTATCCGTATTTTGAGAAAGACATGAGTGTAGGTGTGGCTATTTGCTCCTTCGCACATTTCGCATAAATCGAAATCAACACAGTTGGCACATTTGTAGCGTATACCACGAATAGGAGAAATGTTACATTTGTTGCATGTGATCCCGCCTGTACAAGGTGATCGGATCAACACAAACGGAAAGAACAATAAAAAACGGGCTTACGATGAATATAGCCTTCTACAGTAGAGCGTTCAGTTGATGTCTCATATAAGAAAAAACCGTAAATTTACCTTTACGTGATTGATTGTCAGAAATAGCATACAGAAGATTGAGTAGGTTTTTGTTCTCGTCTTCATTCCAGTCTTTGAGTAGTGATACGAGCCGACCTCCACTATTTGCCATGGCCTCATTTTCATCCTCCGATTCGGAAATTGGGAATGGGTATGATGTGGATTCATCGTAATCGCCTTCGATAGATCGAGTGGTATTATCTGTACGATGTCGACGGCGTCGGACGTGGCGTGAACGTCGGAGACGTGACGCACGAGCTGTGGTAGAAGTTGACCTGAAATAATCGGCAAGATAAGAAACAGTTATAATGGCCACGATGCCTGTAAGGGCACCAGAAGCAACAATGAGGATAGGATGGAATCGATTGCTCATCGATGCTTAGATGTTAAGAAAGGCGAGAGAACAAAAGAAACAGTCCATTAAAACGCTGGACTCACGTGAGCCGGCCTGCGCACAAAATGCAGGAATTTTTCCAAGAAATTGAATGAACTTCAAGGTGACCTTGGTGTGCATTGAAATAGTCCCTAGTACTGTACAATGCAGTGTGATACTATTTATTGCATCAAGTTTTACGCTAATCTGTATAAATTCTGCCTCCATGAAGACCCAAGCTTGTACAGAGGACGGAACAGAATGCCCGTTAATAGCGGCAAAATTCGTACTTTACATCAACTTGATCCCTTCGATGGAAGCGAAACTTACAAAAATACATCCATAGTTAGTAAATGGACGCCAGTTTACTTACCCCTCCGGAGGTTGCACTGTTTATTTTGCGGGTCATAATTGGTGCGATGGGTAACCTAGCACAATGAACAGCATAATAAATATTTGACTTGAATTAAAAGTATTTAGTTCTCTGTGCAAAGGCGAAATCTACTATTTTGTCTGCAGGAAACAAAAAAAAAAGGTCCCAAATGCGTGTATACTACGCGAACGACACATGTACCAATATGGGCATTGGCGAAGTAGATGGTAGTGTAGTATATCCCTCGAGACTGTATGGATTCGTAACGTTGATGATGAGAAACGAACGTTGCATGAATTTAATTGAGAAAATTTTCTGTCGCCACAGGTCGCCTTTTCTTTGTTTTCACCGCTTTAGGTTGCATAGCTTGCGGCTTCTATGACGGCTAGGCTGGACATCACCTGAATCCAGGCCGTGAAATGACGATCAAAGGAAGTTTTACACTTTGTTGCCTATGCGCCCTACGTCACAAGTAACGTTATTACCCAGTTATCTTCATATCTCTTTCATGAGCAGCATGTATATTATCATGAACTTGTCTTGGGTTTTCGGCTTTTTGTTTTGTTCATGAAGCCACATTTTCCCTATTTCTAGGAGGTTCAGTTCAAGGGAATCAATGTGAGCACGGGTGCTTCATTTTGATACAGAAAGGGAAAGACCAAGTCGTAGCTACATTTTACTCCTGCAACTCTGCAAACATACATTAGATAAGGAATGGTCGCGTCATATGTCGGTTTAGAATACAAAAAAATCGTCTTTTCCAACGGAGTAATCACTATAATACTACCGAAAAGTTTAGCCAGACAAAGTACTTAATCCTGTCTATGGGCTACATTCTTCTTTACGTAGTTGCTATCATGTTTATGCTGGGTTGCTCTTAGAAGATATCTGCCTTTATAAACTACTTTGCATTGCAAGAAGACAAAATGTAGGATATCTGGGTTGCTCATCTGTCGACAGTTAAGACAAAGGTTTGAGATCTGTTTTTTGTCGCTTGTAAGCTAGAACTTGAAACCTGGTATGACAGGTAGTAGCTCAAAGACGCATAGTATAATTGATAGTCAACTATTAGTCCCTATTCAATGCCTACACTCAGTTACCGAAACACGCAGCTTGCTATTAGTATTTTTCTCATTATTTTTGTTTTCCCATTGGCTCAAAGAACTACAGCCATCGAAGGCGAGCAAAAATTTCCTCCAAAGCTGAGTTCTGAAACGGTTCTTGTTCCACCGTTGTTGCCATGATCGGTCCAGAGATACCAGCGCATTTATTGAAAAAGAAGAAACAAGATCAAGAGGATTCTATCTCTACCACAGACAATGACGATGTGGATGCAGATGCTGTTGTTGATAATGTCGCGATAGGACCTGTCATCCCATCTGATGTCTTGGAAAAGAAACAGGAAGAGAAACAGGAAGAGAATGATGATCCAGACGCCTACGCACCAGCATTGCCACCTGATCTTCTAGAGGCACGTCAGAAGGCAGCAGGGGAAGGCGCACGGCGTCGGCGACAACCTGTTGGTCCGTCACTTCCGGTAGGACCTCTTCCTACAACGGGGCCTGCAGAAGATGACGACGACGAACTTATTGGACCAGCGTTACCGACTGATTATAATCCAGAAGAAGTAAGAAAACTTTGCGTTTTTTTTTTTAAAAAAAAAAGAAAGATTAACAATTGTTGATAGGTGGCCGTGAAATCCGCTATTGTTGATATCGAAGAACGAGCACGCAAGAGTAAAGAGAAGATGGAAAAAGTGCATTTCTATTTTTGCATAAGACGATACGCTGACATTCTATTTAGCCAGAAGAGCCAAAGAAAGTGGAGCGACCTGAGTGGATGCTTTTACCACCTGAAGTGGATTATTTGAAGCAGGGTAAAGTGTTGGGACAGAAGCAGTTGGTTGATTAGCGGATATTGTGTAGCCAATACGGGACGTTCTCGTACCTTCAGTAACAGACAACTGACGGAGAAGGAACGTGACAGGAGCGTTTGGACGGATACACCGGCCGAAAGAGAGCGTAAAATGCATGAAGGGAGTTCCAGGGATGATGGCAGTGGCTATGTCAAACGTGACATACAGATCCAAGAGCAGGTCCAACAATACAATGCAAGTAGAACAAAAGGAGACAATGCGTTGTTAATAATACAGGCATTAGATGTATCAACGGCCGGAAACATTAATGGAAATGCATAAAAAGAACAAAAAGGCAGCTCGCAAAGAAGTGGAGGATGTACGTAAACGTCCATTCGACCGAGAGAAGGATGTTCTTGGAGGCTATCGGCCGATGGACAAAAAGCAGAAAAAGGATTTTTTGAGACAATCGGGAGAACTGAGTGGCCGATTTGGACGAGGAAGCAGCAGTTTCTTGTAGCTGAAAGCAAGGGAATTTTTCTTTTATGCAGGTTTGGGTAGTACCGCATTACCTAGTGCCTTAGCATTACCAATTGAACGAACGCTTAGTAAAACAACTATCTAACTTATTGCGATTTGTTCTTCTTAATCTTTTCGATATAACTCGTCTTGCAATTCGAAGACGTGACAACGATGATGAGAAAAAACAGAGTAGTAGCTTCGGTCTTATTGTTTTATTTTATCTTTAGCTTTAAATGAGGTTGTCATGCAAAATGCAAGTTGGACCCCTCTTCGTGTTGATCTTCACAATAGGAAATGACACAATATATTAGCCCTGTAAAAAATAAAAAGAAAAAAAGGGGGAGCAGGAGGTAGTGTTAACCAGTTAACCAAAGAAAGTAGTACATAGAAATGGGAAAGAAGAAAAAGGTAATTGTATGTTTTGGGATATTTTTTTTGGTTTGTTTGTTTGTTATGTTTGTCATTCACTAGATCGCAAAGACCTTGTCCAGCAAGCTGTGTTGTCTCTTGATTTTTTGTGTTCTTTTTGTTACGGTGATTCCAGATATCCGTTTAAGTGTGTACTCTGAATGTAATCTGACTTGCTGTCGAATGATGCCTAAAGAGAAAAGAGAGTTAGGGAATTTTCCTAAAATGACGAAAGTCAGGACTTACAGCAGAACCAATAAACATGTAATCCAAAAACGCCAACGGCGACAATCCAAAGTGATTGGATACGGTGATGTTGTTTTAATGCGACGATCATCCAGGCGTGGAATAGTAATCGGAGAACAAAGAAACTGAAAGCGAAGAGGAAATCGGATCGCCATCGTTGACGAAGAGAGCCTACAGCGAGCACGACGGTTGGTAATTCGATTAAACTGACTGCGGCGAATAAAGATGCTGAGCGTAGGCGCATCAACCAGATAAGGATGACAATATAGCCAGTGTGATGGATCCAGCCGGTCACCAGAGTGATTCGTTTTTTATAATAGATTGAACCAAGTGATAGATCCAATATAAGGTAGGAAATAAAGAAACAAACGAGAGCGGTATGCCAAGGAGACTCGGTGCTGAGTAAGGTGATATCCCATTGAGAGAGCCAGAAACGGATGAAGCATGGTATTGAGACGATAGTGCAAATGACACTGCTGGCGAATGTCAATAACCAACTGATTTGTTTCTCGGTCTTGGCCAATCCAGATCGTAGACAGTAGAAAAAGTAGAAGCTCAGTACAGAAAAACTCAATAAAAAAGAAATGGGTACAATGGGTTGTGAAAACCATTGACCCACTGTGAGTTTGTTTACTGTATGAAATGACATGAAGAAAAAAGGTTAAAAAATGCAAAAAGTAATGGAAGATTTGTGTCAGTTATATGCGTTTAAAAGGGTGATCCCCTTCTTATCTCTTTTGACTCCAGCAAGGGGAAAGGCTTTATGTTTGGGGTTAAAGGAGAAGAGACAGGATGGAGGGGTGGCAAAAAAAAAAGAAAGATGATGGATTTATAGTTAACCAATAACGCAAAGTATATGATAAGAACGAAACGAATTTAAGATGTGTGGGCTGAAAGATGCTTCTTAATGAAGGGAAGCGTCTGTTCGCCAAACCTTATTACATTAACCGTATTAAGAAGCCAACAAAGTACTCGTGAAGGGATCGTTGTCATGCTTAACGTACTACCTCCCTGCTTAGCCCTCAATCACTGACCCAACCACACTTCTCCCTCATTTTTAGCTATTTCTTATTTTTATTACTTTGTAACAGAGTAGAGAAATTGAAAGTGCGCTGCAAAACGGTAGTTGATCTTGGTTATCGGAATCAGAAAAGTATCCTTGTTTCGCCGTCACATTGAAAAATTTTTCATTTTTTGGCGTTGTGTATAAAAAACCGTCGGTTTGCCACCCTTCATTCTCTTGACAAGAAGTCCTGTTTATTTCTGGTTTTGTAAGTTATCACCCGGTGTATGGAAAGAGGGATGGTTTAGGGGGGTTAAAAGAAAGAAAAAAAAAGAAACAAACAGAGTGATGACAATTGTTACCAACAAAAGCAACTGAATTACCATTATGTTGCCTAAAGTTAACAACGAAGTTTCAGTCTTGTCTGACAACGTTTAAAGCTACATCTTATGGGAAATGAGAAGAAAAGGAATAGTTTATCTAACCTTTTTGCATTATAGGTAACGAAACCTTAAAATACGCGAACGGATTTCTTCGGGAAAGGTTTGTGTAAGTAGAACGCGTTTTTCTTTTCCTTTTTTCTTTTTGAGGGGTGTTGATGATGAAAATCAACGACGGGCGGACGGACTTGTGCCCGTACAAGCACACTATGAGAATGTCGAATGTCGTTTTTTCTGAAACTTACTCTTTGAAGAGAATGTTCCATTTTATAATGACATTTGTACTTATCAACACTATTTCAAATAGGTCAAATAATTCCATGGTCTGTTAGTAGTAGTAGTAGTGTAATATAAAGTGGATAAAGAATAAAACAAACCCAATTTTTATATATATATCCTGTTTGTCATAAGAAGTAACAGTGCGGTGGCGTGTCAATAGGAGGAGGAGAAGGAGAGTGGACTTTTTTCGCTCCTTGAGGTACTACCGCAACTTGACGAACCTTGACGTCTCCGAATAGTCCTTGGCCACCGGGAAAGAACAGAACCCCTTTTACGTCCAAAGGAGACTTATAACATTGCTACTTGTCGGGCTACAACAAAGTTGACTACTATAACACCATTTCCCCTTCTATTCCCAAAAATTGGTCTTCTCCTTTTTTTTTTTTTTAAAAAAAAAAGAGGAAATATGATTTATTACTGTTGAGCATACATCATTGTCAACTCGCGGGCTATACATCATACATTAGAATGTCAACCAACAAAAAAATAAAAATAAAAATAAAAATCAGCAGCAATATATACCTTTTGCAATAGCGTCTTGCTCATTCTCCTTCCAATGCTGTGCGACATCGTTGGCCAACGGGTCGTCAGGGTTAGGTGCTGAAAGTAATGCCTGGATAGACAAAAGCACCGTACGGATCTGAAGTGCTGGAGACCATTTGTCTATAGACTATTTAGTTTCTTCTTTCGTAAATAACAAATTCTTCACCTTTGAGAATATCGAGGCAGATTCTTCCCAGTTTATCAATGTTGGGATGATAGATTTTGGTCAGGAAACGGACCTTGGGAGGTGCCATAGGATAATCTTCAGGCAAAAACAACTCCAGGCGGAAAATACCTCCTACAAACAAAATTTTATCTTTCTCGTACGTTACCTCATCCCACAAACCTTCGAAAGGCGACTGCGTAGGTCCTGCGATGGACACATCGAAGTAACGAAGATTATCTTCATGAGGGTTTGCGCTGATGCCTGGTGCAGGGTCGGCCAGTAACCGCTCTGTTTCCTATCAAAAACCTACTGATCAGACAAGCTGTCATTAAAGCATCTTCCAAGCTAACCTTGATGATTCGCTTTGGTAAAGCCATTGTTTTCTCTCGGTGTGAAAACAGGCGCAGGTACGGACGCGGAAAAGAGATATCATTGGCTCAGCCACCCATACGAGATCACCATCAGGTGCAGGAACCGTAATCTGTGCATACCGAGTAAGGAAACGTAAACATGTACCCCACCCCCCTTCTCATGAACCACCCACTGTGTGACCCGGGTAGAACGACGTTTTAATAAGAATTGTTTTACAGTAATATAAGCTACTCATTTCCATCCTATCCTTCGATGCATCTCAGGCTCTCTATTTGTAAAGTCTATTCTATATCTATGCTGATTGTTCCTTCTCCTTAGCGATACGTCGCAACGCCCTTTCAGACTCCTTCACACATGAAAAAAGCTTGTAGTCGCGTCCATGATTACGGGCTTGTTCATAAAATCGAGTGGCTTTGGCTTTATCGTTCGTTTGCTAATCAAGTATGTCAGCGGAAACGGCTACAGTGAAAAGAAACAGCTTACCTCAAAAAGCATACCCATGTTGTAATAAAGCACACCACAAGTCTCATCACAGATTTCTCCATCCTTATTTACCTTCCGCGTGTTTGGGTTCTGTGCCAAATCAAGACCTTTCTGTGCCCATTGCTTTGCATCTTCAAACTGATTAATGCCTGCGTAAGCTTCAGATAGATTATTCATCAGCACAGCTGATCGGCAGGACTGCAAGCCGGCCAATGATAGAGACTGAAGGTATAGAGGGATGGCATAACTATGTCCCAAAATATAAGATCGATGGGTAAACATTGAGCATCGAGCTACCTGTATTTCTGTCGCGTAGCGTAGAAAGCAGCTAACGCTTCCAAAGCTCCACCCACGTCTGTGCTCGTTAACCATTCCGGCATATGCTCTTTATCGAAAACCACTTGATCAGTATCACCATATTCTGATACAGGACGCGACGAAATTCTCAAAAGATGTTCGACAGACCATGTGTACCATTTTTCCGCCTCGTCATCGAGATGCATCTTTTCCGTAACATCACCCAATTTCTGAGCAATGCCAACAATTTTGTACTGGCTCTGGTGGGAAACCTTTCCAAGATCAGCAGCAAAGATATCACCACTTTCATCCAAATCGAGCAAATGCCGGGCTGCCATTGTGAGCACTTGTCGTGCTTCGGGCAATCGGCCCAGCGACTCGTACACAACGCCCATTTGAATCATAATACCCGTCAGTGGTGCACCGTTGCGTTCCATTTCATCCGACTCAAGGGCCAGGTCAAGGGCTTCACGAAAGTACTGAATCGCCAACGTAGTGTCTTTACCAGGTTGCGCATAATAAAGAGCTTTTCGCAATGCCTGACGAATGGGAGGTGGGTACTTTTGAACATCGGAAGTAAAGTGGTAATACAATCCAACACCGAGACAGGAAAGACCGATACCAATGAGGAAAAGGGGAAGGGGTGGTATGCGGATCGTGCGCACGGGCGCCGCGCGTGCTTGTGCCAGCGAGCGGTGCTGCACCATGGGCGACCACGGACGTCCTACACGGAATAATGGCTGTGCACGGCAGGATAATGTTTGTCGAGCAGGAGTAGATGCGAACAAACGGGGTAATCTATGCATGTCGAAAAAGACGTAAACACGCTCGCCAGTGTGAAAGCTGGCTTACCCATCGTGTGACAGTGGAACGGGAATTTCTGTTCTTCCAATTCGTCCCTGCTGACATAGAAGATTAATCCAACAAAAACCATGCTTTCGATAAAAAATGGTAAAGCGTTAGGAAAAACGCGCACCCATTGACTTTGTTTCTCTAACGTCTTTGCCACTGGGTTCACTTGTGAACAGGATGTTTTCGACAGTAAAAGACAAAGCTTTTCAATCGTCTACTTGACGGAAAGCTCTATCCTTTTCTTTTTCTTTTTTCAGCGCGTACGTTTACCGATGCTCTTTATATATAGGCACATATGTATATATGTCTATGGTTATCTTTCTTTCGCTCTCTCTGCGGGTTCTGAACTCCGGCAACTGTATGGTATGCAGTCGCATGGACCCAGTCACCACAGGACCAGCCAAAATTTCCCTTCGTTATGCGTATTCGTTGTGTGGATTGCAAGGCACCACAGCCAAAGACCTTTCTTGTCGAGTTTGAAGAGCATACATTGTTATTAAATTGTCCTCTTGAGACACGAGTGTTACGTGCATCGAGTCCACCGCCGGAAAAGCCTGTTGAACCAACGAGTTCATTAGACGAGCTCGCTTCCATTCTTGATAATGTCGGTTCTATGGATAAATCGCTCAGTGGCACAGCTTATTCAGATGCCATCAAAGTCGAAAACGGTGATGATCGTTGTGTCTTCAGAATTCCGAATTTTGATCTAGTGGATCTAAACAAGATTGATGCCATTCTTATATCAAACAGTGAGAGTATGCTAGGCCTGCCGTTTCTAACGGAATACCTTGGCTACAAAGGAAAGATATTTGCGACAACTCCCACCATGGAGTTTGCAAGGTGATTTTCTTTTTTCTTCACTTCCTTGTTCTTTAATCGATATTATCTCTCTCTCACCAGACAACGCATGGAAGAACTAGCAACCTATCATCGTCAGCTCGGCTCATCCATACCTCCACGATCCCAACATTACTTTCCATATGCAGGCAGTTCACGCCCTGTGGAAGGCTGGCGATCTATCTACACACTAAATGATATCGCGTCGTGCATCGAGAAAATTCAAACCGTGCGCTATGCTGAGATCCTGGTAAGTAAGAAAGGGACGGGAAGAGAACATGACAAATTGATTCTTTTATATGTAGTCGTTACGTTCAACGATGCGCTTGGTTGCTCGCAGTTCTGGCTATTCGCTTGGAAGCACTAACTGGGTTTTGGAAACAGATTTTAAAAAAATTGTCCTCATGTCCTCTTCTTCCTTGAATAATATACATCCCGCACAGTACGATACCACCATTTTTGATGGCGCCGACGTTATCCTCGTCAGCGATTTGCGGATAGATCAACAACAAACAGTCAACTACAACGATGTGATGAAGAAAATATTGATCACTACAGGTAAAACGGGCAAATAGATGATTCAATGAACTCACTTGCTTTGCGATGCCAGCACGTACATTACGAGATAAAAACAATGTTATTTTTCCTATATCCACCATGGGAATTGTATTTGACTTGATCGGAGAACTTAAGAAGTACTTTACAACTATTGAGAATACAATGGGCTGGAATCTTCAGAATATCCCTTTCTACCTGGTGAGCCCGACAGGCGAACGAAGTTTAAAATACGCAAACATCTGCGGCGAATGGTAAGAATCCCTGCCGTTCCTGCATCTAAAAAAGAAAAACAATGATAATAGGATGAATACCCATTTAGAAGAGATGCTCTATGTCCCAAACATGCCTCTAACGCATGGTGAAATGCTGGAACAGAAAACACTTCGCGTTTTCGAATCTCCTGCATGGCAGTATACGAACAATGCACCTCTGCAAGAACCCTTTATAGCCTTTGCTGGAAATCATAGCTACACACACAAAGGGCCTACAGCCTGGTTCTTGTCTCAGTGGGGGAACTCTGCAGAAAATGTGGCCATTTTCACTGGTAAATGCGACAAATGGGAACTTCGGGGTTATTGAAGTCTTTCCTCCTTAGATCCACATGTTACTCAGAAAACACCGCCTGGTGTTCCGCGCGGGTGCAGGATGCAATGTCTGCAGATGCCATTGGAGGCACGACTCTCTGTGTCCGAACTTTTATCCCTATTACAAACGCATTGGTTGAAACACGGAGACTTATCGAGGCACTTGGTTGTCCCAGGAAACATTGCGATTGAGGATGTTAGGGAACAATGCCTACAAAGAGCGAATGTACACGTCTATGAAGATGAAACCGTGGTGACAATCAATCTCCACCAAGAATGGCGTACAGTGGAACTATCAGAACAGGTTATCTTTCTAACACTGCACTCCTAAGGCTAAACGCTTATTTACTAGATGGTAACGTTACTTCGACCTACTGCCCTACCAGGGGGTCATGGCATATTTGCACCGATTCATGCATTGCTTAATACACACGATAACAATTTGGAACTACGTCCCAACATCTCCATGGACTCCTCCCAAGAAGCTCCACTCATGACAAAAGAACTCAATGTTGAGAAAATAGTGACCATTCTATGCAAAGTAATTACAACAAATTGGTTGGTATATGCTAACACCCTTTCTTTTCTCATAGCTTGGTATACCGCTTTCATCTATCTCCGTAATCAAACAGGAGAACGGGGCATTGGTGCTTACGTTTAACCTGAATGGGCAATACTCATCCATTTTCTTTGATGGATCCCTCCAAGTCAGTACGGCCGACGAAAAGACAAGACTTTTGCTACGTGATGCGCTGTTGTCATGCTAAAGACTGCCAGAGTAGAACCGGTTCCAGATCTGAATCATTGTATTAACCATATCCTTCGTGCAAATGAGGGGGCATTGGTGTGATCCTGGAAGCTAGTTCATTTGGAGGATATATTTTAGCAATATTTGTTTCAAACATTTTACCATTCATGCATAAACATAACTTTAATTGACGTTGTATTAGTATGTATCAGGGAGAACAAGAAGCACGCTATGCGTCCTTATGACCCTATTCAAGGATCCATTTTCGCCTATGTAAATGGAAAAGGCCCTTATGACAGGAGAAGGGATCGAGAAAAAACTTAAATGCCATAACCGTGCTAAATTCTTCTTGGAAGCCGGAGAGATTTTCTAATCAGAGAAAAAGAGATCTTATGCACGACCATATGGCCA
This sequence comes from Saksenaea vasiformis B4078, assembly GCA_000697055.1. Taxonomy (NCBI): domain Eukaryota; kingdom Fungi; phylum Mucoromycota; class Mucoromycetes; order Mucorales; family Saksenaeaceae; genus Saksenaea; species Saksenaea vasiformis. Next base: position 79,744 of record JNDT01001580.1, on the reverse strand, counting down.
CATATCCCAGGTGGAATAGCTAACTTGGATAATTGTTGTCTGGGATTCACAGTGTTTATTTATTGGGCGCCAATGCCATCGAAAACATTCTAACAGCTTCGCCTCACGTATTATAATAATCCTGGATCGTGATATGTCAGTTATAGTAATTGTGGTTCCACTTCATGCAATCTAGCAATATCAAATTTTATCATAGAATAGATACGGCTTAGGGCGCCATTAAGCAAAATGAGACAGTTTGTTTCTTTCACAAAATTCCCGCCACATTTACCTCTTCCCACAAGTTTAATATGACTTTGACTCCCACATCACCTTTCTTCGCTGCTTTGTTACATGGACGCTGGAGACATTAGTCCAAATTTTCGCCGAGAGATATAACTCTCATATTGTCTCATTAATTCAGGATTCAATTGACCTTCAGCGTTGGTCAGTTCTACATGCTCCTTGGGCGACTGGAATTTCCTCATGCTATTTCGAGAGAGACCTTGCCCATTTTTGTACATCGATGCCATCGTACGTCTTGCTCCTCTAGCGCTATGATATGTCTCTTTTGCAGAGACTTCCACCAATCTTACGGCGATCGGCGCAAAACGTTCTCCGTGCCTGGCAAGTGGAGGTAGAGGTGGTGCGACAGGGTGGTTATTGTGTGCTGCTTCCGGGTTCTTTGTCGCAGATAACATGAACGTTGTCCCGGCGACTGGCTCAAGATGCCTGTCATCTGTGGAAACTAGCGGCGGAGGTAGTGCGACATGTTGGCTGTTGTGTTCCGCTTCGAAAACCTCCGTTGCAGAGAACTTAACCGACCTTACGGAGGCCGGCCCAAAAAGATTTTCGTCCATGGTAAGCGGAGGCGGAGGTAGTGCGACAGGATGGTTGTTGTGTGCCATTTTCAAATCCTCCGTTGCGGAGAAACTGGACGACATTGCGGCGGCCGGTGCAGAACGCTTTATGTCTAGGAGAAGAGGAGGTAGTACGGCAGGACGGCGGTTGAATGGCGCATTCAAATCCTCCTTCTTCTCTGAGGCATTATCTTCGTTGACACGCTCTCTTCTTGGAGACGAGTACCTCTTATTCGATTTCCGGACGTTGACATCGCTAACATTTATCGTTGCACGCCGTCCTGCTGCACTCGACATCCTAAGACGCTGACGCCTTCCGCTATCATCCTGTTCCGTCATGAGCATTTCGACGCATGATTGCCATTGCTGTATGTCCCGCTTGTCTGCTCCATCTCCATGACCGACTGGCACTGTATAAAATTGGATTGCTTTCCGATAATCTTGGGTGACGCCGATCCCACAAAAATACATCAATCCAAGTGCCTTTCGCGCTTCAAGATGACCTTGATCTGTTGCCTTCTGCCACCATTTGAACGTTTCCGTATAATCTTTGGCAACACCGTTTCCGTTTGAGTATGCCATCCCAATTTCATACTGTGCCAATGCATCGTCCTGGTTAGCAGCCTTTGTGAACCATGCGAAGGCTTCCGTGTAATCCCGAGAGACCCCTATGCCATCCCTATAGATGATCCCAATATTGTATTGTGCGTCGCAATTATCTTGTTTAGCTGATTGAGTGAACCAATACAACGCTTGCTCGAAGTCTCGATCCCCACATAGGCCATGGCTGTAGATACAACCAAGGTTATACTGCGCTGTAGCATCACCCTGATTGGCAGACTTTTGAAACCATCTGAACGCGTTGAAGTCAGATTGTTCTACGCCCTCCCCACAAAGGTACATTTGGCCAATGTTGTACTGAGCATCAGCATCACCTTGTTCAGCCGCCTTCTGAAACCACTCAAACGCTTTAGAATAGTCTTTGTCTACACCTTTGCCGTTGCTGTATATGACCCCCAGATTATACTGCGCCTTGATATAATTCTGACTGGCAGCTTTCGCGAACCATTGTAATGCTACTATATGGTCCTGACCACCGCTGTACATGCAAGCGAGCCTGTTACAGGCCCCGCCATGATTTTGTTCAGCCGCTTCCTTAATCCATCGCAATCCTCGAAAAATGTCTTTGTTCACATCAACATCATCATCATCATCTATATACGTTACACCAAGGCTGTATTGCGCATCAGCGTATCCACTCATCGCAGCGCAACTGAGCCAGCTGAATGCTTCACGCTTGTTCTGATCTGTACCTCTGCTATCCTTGTACATGATTCCAAGTGCATACTGCGCTCCTAAGTGTTTCTGTCTAGCAGACTTTTTAAATAATTCCATCGCTTTCGCACGATCTTGGTCTACACCTGCACCGTCTCGATACATCGTTCCAAGTACATACTGTGCTTCCGCATGGTCTTGCTCTGCAGCGCGCTGCAACCACTTGACTGCTTCAACATTGTCCTGGTCCACTTCTCTCCCATCTCTATAAGCAACTCCGATATGGTATTGCGCTGAAGCATCACGCTGACCAAGAGCCTTCGAAAACTGTTCACAGAGTCGAATAAATTGGTGCGAAGCGCCATACCCTTTTGCAAACAAAATCCAAAGCTTGTACTGCGCTACGTGGTGATCGTGGAAGTTTGTTATATCGCGCGCATATAATGCTTTCCGAACGGAATGACTGATGCGACGAGTAGAATCGAAGTGCATTTGAACGGAATACCGATAGCTCATAAGTTCCTTAAATGCATTATCCACCGACGATTTTAGGTGTCCTGGTAGCAGGTAATATGTAGGAACCAGTTCTTTGAACAGGATGATAACAGGGTTGATTGGGATAGAGTCAATCCACGCTTGGATGTCTGACTCTTCACAAGAGGACTTACAACAACCATCCGATTGGTGCAAAAGGGAAGGATCGCCACCTAGAAGAACTAGATCAAAACGTATGGATATGCAATAACCTTATTTACCGATGGCTCTGTAACATTTCCCTGCCCTAATCGCATTTAAGAAGTTGTCTTCAGGAGATTCAACTGTGATTTTGCCTCCTGCAATGCTGCGTTCAGTTACACCAGTTCCCAAGCTAGAGTATATTTACCAAATACCGTCTTTAATGGATAGAAATAACCAAATGTCTGAAACAGCTGTTCAAGGCCTTCCCATGACTGCTTCTGAGAATATTGTGCAAGCGCTATTTTAACATCCTTTATGAATCCTTCATTGGCCTGGACGCAATCGCGAAGACATAACTGAGGTGAAGACAATTTTTTTAACAAGAAAATGCTCATTACCTTTGAGACATACCTCGTAGCACGCTATTTGTAACATTAGATGACATGCTTCTGCATCTCCGTACTCTTCTATATGCTCTGGCTGGTGAGATATGAAACATGATCGATAAGCGATGTCAAATGATGTGGCAGGTACTGAATTGGTAATCTCCCGGTGCAAAGTTTTAATGTACTCTGAATATAATCCTGTTGTCGGTAGAAGGTGCTGAGAAATAAACGCCATCTCGTGATCAAGTGTGTCACTTGTTAGTTGCTCATTTTCATGATTATGTCCTTCAAATGAATTTAAGCTTGTCAACCGTCCATCACTGTGTATGCCTCTCTTCCATTGACCCACTAGCGCTTTTTGTAGCTCTACGAGTGGATTTGCTCGATTATCGTATGATCTGATCTGCCAGCAAGCGTCAAGCGTATTTCCGTGAGAGTCTGGAACCGCGGCAATGATGGATGTACGTGCTAATGATAGCTGAGGATTTGTAGCTTCTTGTGTAACTAACCCCATATTGCATAGGCTCCGCTGTGGGGCCGTGCACAAGTATAGAAATACGGCGTTTCCCTTAACATCTGTGGTCTCACACTGCAATACAATGTTATCTCCCGCGTGAACAAAATCTTCTCCAGTTTCTCCAACTAAATAGTCAGATGATCGCATTCTGGTCCTAAAAGAACTTTCGCAAGCTCCGTCTCCTCCTGTGCACCGAACAATTTTCCTGATAGTATGTTGATGATTTTCACGGCACACAGAGACGCACTTCATATAGCCTACCATTCTTGAAGCAATATGGGCGATAGCTCATCCGTTGTAACCAGGAGGTATCTGTTTTCATGTGTCGAAGACTCCGTGTTTCCCGGAACTTTCGTCGAAATCACGGGAGGAGACAACGAGATAAATCGCTTAATCAGCTTTTCGGCAACACATTCAAATTCGGTATGCAACAACTGTACGTAGACCGTATCGCCGTACTTGATGCGTTGATAGCCGCAGTTTCCATATTTTCTCATGAACTTGAAAACGAGTGGATGCGCACGATCTTCATATAGATCTTTTTGGACTATTTCAGGATCTAGCACGCATACTATATTGCCTGACATAACGAGAATAATGTTAATCTCGTTAAGAGAGGGGGGGGACGGATGGAGCTCTTACCGGTCCGCTCATTTGTGTGCTGTTCTGCGTTCCTACCCGATTTTGTGTATTGGTACTCGCACACGTAGGGATCATATTTACTGTTTGTTCCGAAAACAAGTGGCCGATTGTAGAACACAAAGTTATCCCTGGCCAGTTTCTTATCGTAAATCTCTTTTACTTGTGAGCGATGTCGCTCGTCTAAGAGATTGTACAGTGGCTTCATGCCTCGAAATTGGACTATTCTTGGATCTGACAGGATGCTTTCCTTCCAATTGTAAGAGTTGCTTGTGAGTAGTAGTTCGGGATCCCCTCCTAGTATGCCCACAAAGAGATTTATATTAAAAGTAGTTTGGAATTTATGCTCACCTATAACTTCCCAATGTCTGTTTTCTCCCTTTGCTTTGATAACACGCTCCACAATAGCATCGATTGATGGATCTACTTGACTATGTCGCTCCATTTCTTCTTCACATCCTTCGTGTTCAAAGACAAGTCTACCACCTACGAATAACTTTGTTTGCCTTGCTCATCCAGGAACCTCACATACCTAGCAAGATCTTGGAAGGATAATAATAACCAAACCGTCCAAAGACATATTGCAGTGCGTCGTATTTCTCGTCATTGGTTTCTGCTTCCACAGCTGCCTGAATTGAACTCTTGAACTGGACGTTTGCCGTGCGGGATCCTGGATAAAGTCGCACCTATGCACTGCGTGTCACGAATCTACTGTGTACCACAATCACAGAAGTGTGACGTTTACCTCCGCACAACAAATATAAAGAGTGGTGTATCTCGTTGTTTCCTGTGTGTCGAGCCCTTGCATGGATATACATGCGCTACAATTATTCCCTGCACCAACATCATATGCAAACGTATTCGAAAAATCATCGTGAAACTTGCAGTCAAGTGAAAGCTCCTTGGATAAATTATCTTTGTTTACAGTTCTAGTGCAAAGGTGCTCCGTAAACGGTTTATCCAAAGGGTATCGATCGATTATATTGTGAAGGCTATCACGGTGGTCAAAGTTAAGTGCAGGTTCTTTGGCAATGCTTCCGTCAAAATGGAAACCGTATGTACATTGTTCCATAATTTTGCTGCCTAAGCCGGACAAAGATGCACTCGCCTTTGAAAAGATACACTAAGTGACCATAGATACTAAAGAAGGCTGCGCTACCTTTAGATAACGTATTCCAAAATCTTTATGAGAATTCATGAGGGAAACAGAAAGAACGAAAGAGATGTGTATCCATGTGCTGTACTCCCTACTTTTAGTATGTAACAAAGTTTCGCCATGTAGGACAGCCGTCCTACAAGTGCCAACATGTACATTTGCAGAACACTGAAACCTGCGCTCGATGATCTGTCATATGATATTAAACATAGAGCTGAGTCAAGTACGCGCTTGAATAAATGAACAGAAAGACTAGTGACATGAAGTTGTGCGCCCTACAACGTCAGAGAAGATCATGTAAGAGTCTAGGATGGCACTCACACCAAGAGAAGAGACTTTGTTTCTTACGCCCATCGTTCGGTCAACCGTAGTCATTTGAAACTTAGAAAGATAATGTGCCAGTCGAAAACGTAGACTAGCAGACACTGGCTTCTGTGTCACTTGTGCTTCGACGAGATGGGTGCAACCACAAATCGCCAAGCCACTTGGGTAGTTTCTCGAGCAGGCGTTTCGTCTCATCCCTGCACGAAACCATGGCCAACACTCCATTCCCACCCCTCAAAAATGACCTTATTCTGAGAGCCTCAAGAGGTAATGTAAAGGCTCGGAGAAATAAATGAAGTGTAAATGTGTTCATTTCTTAGGTGAGAAGGTCGAACGCGCCCCTGTGTGGATTATGAGACAGGCAGGACGCTATCTGCCGGGTATGTCTCTTTAGTTCAGCATGAACGTTTACTTACATTGCTTTAGAGTTCCACGAAGTGCGCAAACATCACAGCTTCTTCGAAGTCTGTCGGACACCAGAGCTTGCATGTCAATTGACGCTGCAACCAATTGACCGTTATGCCGGCTTGTTGGACGCCTCTATTATCTTTTCGGATATTCTCGTCATTCCTCAGGCTATGGGACTTGAGGTGACCATGGTGGAAGGAAGGGGACCCGTATTTCCCGAGCCTCTGGTGAGTCCTGAAGATATGCAGCGCTTGCGTGAGCACGTGGATGTCGGAAAGGAGCTTGGCTATGTCTATGAGGCTATTACGCTGACGCGTCACAAACTCGATGGTCGTGTTCCATTGTTCGGCTTCATCGGTGCTCCATGGACTTTGATGGCCTACATGATTGAGGGTGGCGGAAGCAAAACGCTTTCCAAGGCGAAGAGCTGGTTGTGGAAACATCCCGAAGCAACACATAACCTCTTGCAACGTATCACAGATGTTGCTGTCGAGTTCTTGGTGGGTCAAGTCAAGGCCGGTGCTCAGGTACAGGAATTTTAGCGATGAGCTGCGGTAATGATATTCTTTTGGTCCAGATGCTGCAAGTTTTTGATTCATGGGCTGGTGAACTGAGTCCTCATGACTTCCGAACATTCTCCTTGCCTTATATCCAGCAGATTGCCAGCAAAGTCAAGCAGCAGTTGAAAGAATCAGGCTTGGAAGTTGTACCAATGACAATTTTTGCCAAGGGCGCATGGTACGCTTTGAAGGATTTGACTGGCATTGGTTACGAAGTTGTCTCTCTCGACTGGACCATTGACCCTCGGTATGCTCGTCAGGTAACCAACGACGAAGTTGTGCTTCAAGGCAACATGGATCCTTCGGTTCTCTATGGTGGATTTGATGCGATCCGAGAGACTGCTACGCGCATGGTGCATGCTTTTGGTAAAGACGGAAAGCATATTGCCAACTTGGGTCATGGTATTCTGCCCACCGTCGATCCAGAAGCATTGAAGGTGTATTTAGAAACCATTCACAAAGTATCGGCTGAGATTAGAAAGTGATATGTTAAATAAAACACGATGAACATGAACTTGATACCGTACACATGGGAACATCAACAGCTACTTATCATCACACCTTATCGTTGTATCTTACCCAAGATGAAATGGTTTGCAGCCGTCAACCATACCGATATCATTTGTGCATGGAATGATCCCAAAATAGTGAAGCAATTTGGGCATGTTCTGCAAGAAAATGCCTGGAAAGTATGTATACTCCAAGCAGTCGAATTACGTTGTAGTGACCATGTGCATTGCTGTCATTGTTTCCACATGTCGTTCTACGAGATGTGCTGTTCAGTACACTGCTTGTTTCACTGACTCGATCCATGCTATTGTGCAAATCTGGATTCTCGATTATCGATTTCATTCCGATTGATGGTCGAGACACCAGAGCCGAGTCTGGGCCTTCTGTTTCTGTTCACTCCGCTAGACCCAATCCATTTGCTAACCCTCGAACCATTTAGACTTTCAGTGAAATATGTTTTGATTGATTCAAATGATTTATTTTTTTTTACTGATGAAATGCATAAATGTTTGTAAAGAAAAAAAAAAGGAAAGGAGAAGGGAATGACTACATACAATTATTTTTTTAAAGAACTTAGAGCCACCAAGACTCCTTTTCTTCACTATGGACAAACATAGTGTCATCGTCGTCGTCATGGTTTTCCAGGGCATAATGAGAGTACTGAGATTCATGTGGTTGATAGCAAAGAGGACCATTCTTTGCTTCTTCTTCTTCCACCATGTCAGACCAGGAGCTGGGACCAACGTGGGCAGCACCACTGAAGAATGCAGAGTCGTAACTTGCTCGATTTTCTTGTTTAGCCACACTTGGAATGTCCACGGGAGTCAATGGTTCGTCTTGGTCCATATCCTCTTCGTCGCAGTAGAGATGGTCCAAAGCGGCGAATTGTTCCTTCATTTCACGTACAGTGGGTCGCTTGTGAGCATCGACCGACAAGACGGACTGAATGAAAAGACAGGCGGAGGAGGACAAGGCGGGGAACAACTGTTGCTTGAGCATGGTAGGGTTACGCTTGAACTCGGCAAAGGCTGGGTCCATGGTGGTAGCCTCTTGCCACGGGTTTCGGCCAAACATTAATGCGACCAAAAGAATACCAAGACTCCACACGTCCGAAGCGGAGGAATCATAAGGATCGAGTTCCCCATCAGGACGGACCATGGTATCGTCACCGTCGAAATGTTCGGGAGCCAGGTAAGTAGTAGAACCACAGCCAAATTCCATCGAGTACCGATCGCGCGTAGCCAAGCCAAAGTCAGCGACTTTGCAAGTGATGGCGGAGGCATCGTCGTCGTCTTCTTCACCCTTGAGCAAAATGTTTTCAAGCTTGATGTCACGATGATACACGTTTTGAGAGTGCATGTATTCAACGGCGTCCAAGATCTGCATGTAGGCGGTCTTGACGAGGTGTTCCTCTCGAATCTTGTTTACTTCTTGATCGCGAATAACGAAATCAAACAAATCGCCTTGGTCGCACAGTTCCATGACCATGAAAATATAATCTTCATCTTCGATGACACGGTGGAGGGCCAAGAGATAAGGATGCTTGAGGGAAGACTGGATATCGATCTCAAGTTGTTGAAGCTTGAGTTGCTGAGGGTCCAAACCTGCCTTGGTAAGAACCTTGACGGCCACGTAGATGTTTGTGTTCAAAGACTGGCCTAAGAATAGGCAGCCATAGGCGCCGTGACCGAGATCTTCGAGCAGCTGGTATTCATCGCCAATGACCTTGTCGATCATGGAAGCAGAGAGTTGGGACCAGTAATCTTCTTGGGTAACCATTTCAGTTGTTGTTTTCTTGATGGTACAGATAATTGTATTGTTAAGTTGAACTGATGATAAAATGTTCGAACGGCAAAGAGCTACGTCGAGTGCTGATGTTGTGGGTAGTAAACATGGTTTTCGAGAAAGCAAAGGTAAATGAAATTCCTTGGTCTGTCGAGGAAGATACCAAAATTAATGGTAATAATGTCGCTTGATTGTTTGTTCACAATAAAAAGAAAGGGGGTAACGAAAAAGGATTATCCTTTTTGCTTAGCAAATCAAAGGGGAAGCCATGGTGATGGATGATAACGTATGGTTATAAAATATATAAAAAGAGGTGTTTAAGAAATATAAAGGGAAGAAAATAATTAAGTAGCGACAGATGTTGTTGGGTAATAATAAAGGAACAAACAAAAGGGTAAAACCTTGGGGAAGAAAAAAAAATTCGTTGTGAAAAAGAAAAAGTCGTGGGTATTTATAAACCGGAACTTATCAAATCTGACCAAGGATGATTGCAACATTTTCTCGCATGTTCTTTGCTTGATTGGTGAGCCGCTCAATGACACAAATCGCAAAAATAGCAATTTATTTTCTGAGTCAGCTACACACTACCCAACTGAATGACGAATAAGCGTAACAAATCTCTTTGGAACACTCTATTCCTAAAAACTCAGATCGATTGCGAATCCCGTGAGATAAATTTGTAACCATGGCATTCTTCCCCTCTTCCTTTTACTCCTCTTAAACAAAAATCCCCCTCTTTTCTCCTTATGACAGCAAGTTGCATTTGACTACAACTTTTTTATCCCTTTTCAATCAAGTAGAAAAGGCTGAGTGAAAAGAGAAACTTGAACATGTAAAATCTTGGCGTGATATGATTGGCTGAGATATTTCCAGAAAGATCGGCTTTTTCTTTTCTCCATGTTTTTTCCGGAACTTTTTTTTCTCGATGACTCAGTCAGCACCCGCTCTCTCAACAACAAATCATTTAAGCACCGTACTACCATAACAACCAAAGAAATCGTTAATGAAACGTGTTTCTGATCACCTCATAACCAACTTCCGCTGCATAATATGATAGATCCAGTGTAACACTTTATATCCAACTTATTCGCATGGTAAATGCATAAAGCACGTCATGATCTGTCGCGTTTGCGCAGCACAGCCAAAAAATCGCGCCTTTGTTTAAAAAAAAGTGCAGCATTTGGACCTGTCTATTTCGTTTTCCGCGGGACCCTAACCCCCAAAAAAAGGTTCAGGATGTTTTTTTAGACACGCAGTGTACATACACGCACATTGTACACAATACACACATACACATACATTACTTACACATGCACTCACACGATCCCTGATGTAGATGGAAATAGCAACAACTGTTTGGAATGGGAAATTTATTTTTTAGATTACGAACATGCATGCGTAAATTTTTTAGTGTAATAACGATTGGCCAATACGCGGATTAGATTTCTATGTGACAAATTTCCGTGCTTTTGCCCCCCCATCTACTTAATTTTCAAATTCAGTCGCCCTCAATTAGGTGGTCTGCGCGCATGTCCGGGTCATCCCACTTTTTATTGTTTACTATTATTATTATTATTATTATTGTTGTTGTTGTTGTTGTTGCTGTAGCTAAGCATTCCTTCTCCTAAGGATTTCATTTCTTTTTTCTACTTTTTAGGGTGATGGATTAGATCGTCAGGAAAAGAACCAACGGAGTGTTGTCATGACAACAGTGGCGGCTATATTTATCCGTGCAGCACGATGTTTTCAAGCCACTCGGTAGTTTTGTCGCGAAACAAAGTTATCAGATCTTTTTCTGTCAAATAATTAAAGTTGAGGTTGTAATTCCTCCGCAGGCAAACAGAGCTGCCTGAGAGTTCAGCCGAGTACACCGGAGAGCCGGAAAATGATTCCGGTGAAAGGCCACTTGCGTCGCGTTTTTCATTTATGATGAAGTGGCATGCCTGGGAAGTCGGAGCGTAAGCGTGTCATGTGCAAATGCATGAAAAATTCCTTGGTATTCCATGATAAACAAGTTGGGTCCTCTTTTCCAGGACCTGACCCAATAATCTGGGTAAGGCACGGCTCCCGACATCGTCCGATTTGTAACGTTTTAATGATGAGATGATCAAAAATAAATACAATCTTTTTCTTTGTTTTGTGTATAAGTTACAGGAATATTTCTTGTTGTCAATAGCTTATATGGAACTGTTTGTGACCCGAACGAAATACCGGCCATTCGGTTTCCCCGGAAGAAAGTTAACCACCGTCCAAAGTTGACGAAAGGTTCCCGTCACCAACAAAGTCTTGTCATCGCTTTTCTTTTCCGATGTTGTACATACTGAAAAAGCGCATCGTGCCTTTGTGTTCTCCCTTCTTTACCTAAGAAGCTTAACTATCAAGTGGAAAATGACAGCAACGCTTAGTCAGTAATATTTCTGTCTTTAGATGCGTTCGTGTTGCAGAAAATGTATGCCGGATCTTCCAATTCACACCTGTAATGTCGTCTGCCAAGAAAGGCTTACACTTGTTACGAAAAGTAAAGTCGCACCAAGTGAAAAACGGTGTCGCATCCATCCCGACAGTAAATGTCGCATTTGCTTGGTGGTATTGTAGCACAAGCCACTTTTAGGGGGGATTATAAAACAGCGCCAGTGGATCTTTTCCTTGAAATTTTTCCTTTTACCACATTCACACAGGAATCTTTATCACAATGAGCATTCAGTTTCTGTACGAAGATGGCAAAGGAACAATTGTGGACGAGTATGGCAGGTCTGAGCCTATGGGCTATATTGTTCATGAGGAGCAGTACCGTCTTGAAACGTCGAGCCCTTATACACAGCGTTTGTCTAAACTGGCTCAAGAAAAGAACAACGAAACAGAGAATATACAGATAAAACATGACGTAAAGACTGACTCCGATATTACAATGGGAAGAGAAACGTTCCGATGTCACTATAGATTCCGTCGTACCTGTAGATTCGTTCCGATGAAAAATCCATCGGCAACGACCGTAACGAAATAAGCGCGTATAACTAGCGCGGAACTCACCATCATTGTCTCAGATTAAATGGAAGACCAATCCCACTAGATCGAGGATCGTAGTAGGAAAGGACATTGACCAGTAAAGAGTCTTAAAACAGCTTAAGAGACACACTTTACCCGGTTACCGCTGTTCTATATGCTTCAATCAGATTTCCTGTGTATAGATAAGATAGGAAACGATGCACTAGCTCAAACGATTTTCCTGATTTCTTTTTATTACTTTCATTTATCACACGCTACACACAGATCAGGGATAGAGTGAGATCCTTCAAACTATTGTCTCAAAAGTGCCTAACCTCGTGAACTCCCCCTTCCTGTTGTGCAAACTCTTGTTATCTTTGTACTGAATCTATTTCCACACCCTAGATGGATCGTTTCAACTAAGTTTACCATGGTACTTCTAATAGTAAAGCCTTGATGTGGGCGATGTCGACCTGTCGCATTCGTATGAATTGTGATTGCTTGGCCGTTGTCCCAACCTCTCACACCCGCAGAAGCGTTTTCCATCAATCCTATCACTCGCAAAAGTGTTTGTCAAGCCTCAGTTATCTTAACCTTTTCTATACGACTCACGTAGGTTGGAACCACGTAATCAAATATGGATCTGATCCCAAATTTTTTCTTGCCAGTAACCTCATCCTTCAGCTGATCCCTCTGAGGATTGAAACCATCAAAGTCCATTGTATTGAATCGGTACATGGACAACAATAGCAACGAGTTGTAAGTGAGCGAAAAAAAAAAATCAACTAGCTTTGTAGAAGTCGAAAGTAATAATTTGACGATGGCTTTTCATACGGCGTATTATAATTAGATCCATGAGAGTGAACCTTTATGCGGGTAGGCAACATTGACTGCACCAGTGTTGTGCTCCTGTACCATCGTTACTGAGATGGGCGGACAGGAATTCATCAGCGCAAGTTGCTTCCCAAATCAGAGATCAGATAGAGAAGTGCGTAAGACCGATTGTTACTTTGCTGTAGATCTGCATTATTAGAATCTGTTGTATACTCTCTCCATAACATAAATGTTTCCGTGATCCTCTGTATAATCTTTATTGAAGTGTCTTTTTATGCTACTTTAAACTCCAAATTAAGTTTTTATCCAAAAAGAACTGCGTTATTAAACTTCCATGGAACACACTATCATCTTCAACCAACCGGCTTATCAGTTACGTCAAGCTGATCAATCACAACAGTCATTTCTCCATCTCTGCATATGAATATGGAAACCGTTTCGTAATGTACCTTTTGTATCCCTTCATTCGATTTACTTTCTTATTTTTTTCATATACTATCAATGTCGGATAACGCACGTAATGATGACTACGAACTTCAGGTGGGGAGAGCAGGCTACACCATTGGATCACAAGAAAACCCTGTAAGAAGAACTTACTGTCCTCTGCATCCGTTCAGGTCCCCAGGTATGAATTTTATCCAAACGCAGATCACAATGGTTAATTTTGTGCCGTGAAATCTTCATGATCGATAGGGCACCCGCAGTATCTGTGTGGTTTCATTTCCAGAGATCGACCTCGCTTTATCCCAAGTACACGTTTACTTTTTTTTTTTAAAAATCAAATGACATCTCGTTATCCTTCTTAATAAGTTCTAACATGCCTGGTGGCATCAAGGGCTTTTTCACTGTCTTTTGTTGTCCATCTTTTGTGGTGATTACTTTGGTCTCGGCAATATAGCGGAATGGCATCGTTACAGACTCGTTTCTAGAAAACCGAATCTCGGGATGGTCAATGTATGGCACCTTATCCAAAGGAACTTAAGAGAAGCGGGTCAGTATTTTGCTCCGAGATTGTTAATGAACCTACTTTTGTCTTCGACGACACGCTTCGTGACATTCACAGCTGTATCCGTTGTCATCTGCACTGGACCAAGACGTCTGCCCTCAAATCCAAGTTTACGAAGTTCCTTTGTACGATCTAAATAGATCAAATAAGATCCATCGCGTTCTTAGGCTATGCATTGTTCTACCTTTCGGAGGATCGTCACCCAAGATACCACCGAACAAGAAGTACTTGAATCGATCGCCGTCCTCGGGTGACAGCTCTGATGTAGCCGCAGGGTCCAATAAGCAAACGTCTTTAGGATCCACGCCTGGGAGGTGGAGGACGTCTTCTCTGTGACAATGCGCAGCCTTTAATTCTTCGGGCATGCCTTCGTTCAGACATTTCTCGGTGAGTGATGAGAAGTAAAGGTGATCGGGACCGAGATTGCTTAGCATATGCTTGTATTCAAGCACACACCACTCGTGCATGTCGTCTTCCATGTGTTCAATAATAAATGATCGCTTGCTCATGGTAGTTTGTTGGAAAAGACACGAAAAAACAAATCCTGTTTATTTGAACGGGAAATTCTACGCGAATAAATTTTTAGCCAATCAAAGGCTCAACTTACATGAAGTTAAGCAAAACTGATTCGGTCAATGTCGACACCGTTGCAATAGATATCACTGACATACTCTGCCGTTTAACCAATTGCCCCAAAGGGGGAGCCTCATACATTAATGGATGCCATATCTCCTCATCATCGACCGCTGGGTCAGAAGGGAGGTTCCATGATAAGCATTTTATGCGTAGCGACTGCACGGTGCTTGGACCGGTGCAATGTATGGTGGATTTTGTGAAATGTAACCCGCTTCGTGCTTAGGGGTACAATGGCTTCTACCTACTTTGGATATAGGGAGCACATCCAACCAAAACGGTTTAGGCCTTACAACATGAGCGCAAGGCAAAAAGACATGGTTCTGTATGTGTGATCAGCCAAACTACTTACGAAGGATGTAGTCTTATAGTGTCCATTTCCAAGCGCTGATGGATTATATGAGGTGGAATCTTATTAGCGTTTGCAAGTTTCAACACAAATGTAGCAGATCGCTTGTGATAAATATTTTGCTTGCACGCAGAGCTGCACTACGAACCCGATGAAAAGCATGCTTTAAAAGATTCACCAAAGAACCAAATCAAGCATATCCTCTCTGATATCGCAAGACAACTCTCAAGAAAAAAATATACACTGCATTCAAAATAATATTTACAAAGATACATATAGAAGAGGGTATGTTTCTATCACCAGCCAAATCCTTGTGCTTGTTGTTGCTGAGTTTGTTGGTCCTCTGCTGTGCTGTCAGTTCACTGTTCGTAAATTTGGGTTATTGTTTACCTTTAAAAGCCGCCAAGCCAATCAAAATGCCCGCCACGAAGAAGACCAAGCTGACCATAAACCATAATGCACCCCAAACCCGGCTGGACATACATGATCCGCATAGTTTTGCAAATTTGGAAGCATCTGACTCGTGAACTTTTCGAAACACGAGATCGTCTAGAATATCCCAAAGACAGTAAAGGCAGGACATGACACTAAAATGTTGATCAGTCTAAAACGTACAATGATCCCCTCGAACTGTTTACCCAATGAAAAGCACAAAGTATCTAAGGCCGGCACCATGAGCGAGCCACCAAAGGAAGATCATCACACCAATAAATCCGACACCGATACCGCGTGTTAACCAGTTCTTTGCCCACCACAAGGTGAACAAAAGGCAAACGCCAAGAAAAATGGATGCTATTTTTGATGCCAGGATATTAAAGCCGCACATTACTAAAATAGCTCCGATAGCTGATGATCCAAGGTAACCTGCAGGCAATGTGCACATCGGGATACCACCGCGCTGTAGAATAGGTCAGTAAAGAGAGAAAAATTAGACGATATACTACCATTCGCGTGACACCGCCTTCATCCGGATCAATTTCGATCGATTCGATTTTTGCACAAGTAAGGCATCCAACAATCGCATGAGAAAATTCGTGCAGACCCACGGTCAACAGCTTTTCTGTTCTGAGTGCCCTGAAATAGAGTCATATGTCGACTTACCTTGAATGGTGATAGGATAACCTTTACGATGGGCATATTCCAGAGTACCAGAATACCAACAATATAGACACCAATGATGATGAGAATGATCTTCTGATCTTCGGTTGGTGTCAATTTGTTGGCTGCTTGGTCCTGTACTGCTTGACGTGCAACAAGGTAATGGCTATAACTCGTTTGGTCTACTGGAGGCATGTTGAAAAGTAGAAAGAAAAGAAGAAAAAGAGGAAAGGTACACGGTCGTAAGGAAAGCGCAGGTGCGCCATAAATAGTGACAGTGGGGAACAGCGCCGTTAGAAGTCTGTACAAAAAGGGCAAGACTCAAAACAACATGATCGACGGCAGTACCTGGATTTACAAGATTTCCGGTCGTAAGACTCGCGAAAAAAAAAAAAAATCATTGAGCCACATCGGCTTCGGAACATGAGCCTGGGATCCATAGTCATCACTTGCTTCATTTGTGAGGTTCGACATAACCATACAATGGGCTAAACAAAGACATTTTTTTTGGCACTTTCGTTGCCTATGTCTGTGGCCGTTGATCGTTTCCTAAGCCTGAATAAAGACAAGCGGGAAATTTTATGCCCATGTTCCTCGCTCTCCGGGTTGAATAGGAATATGCATATAGATTTGCGTCAGCTTAACGCGTATGTACGTTGGCTTCAATAAAACTGCAACGTCAGATATATCTTTCTGGAGAGATCTGACACAAATTAAAACAACAGTTGACTATCCTCAATGACTTTGACACATAGCCAATGGTTTACGGAGATGCTTCCGCGCTGCCCCGAAACATTTCAAGAATTGCTTTCTGAAACCAATACACGCCATCAGCCGACCATTCTCTTTTCATGAACCATCATACAGGTAATCCCGCATCAATTTGAACTAGTTTGCTCTCGCTGGTAGCTCCTTTTACGTTAATAAAACTCCAAATTTTGCGATTTTATATAAACAGTGGGAATTTCAGTGTGAATACCCTGTAGATGGTGGAGGATGAATCATGCATAGCAATATTCCTCCAAGTGCTGCTATAAAACTTCACACTACGTGCGGTTTCAGAAATGCTATTATCTACCCGGATCCTGTGATTGTTCCTGTTTTCACCTCCTTCCTCTTCTGGATGAAAATGGGTACGTGAGTGAACGCTGCTCACCAAATTACGGATGCTTATTTGGTGATCCACACTTGTATATTACAGGACTCGAGTGGCTTCATCACTGGCATCCTCAGCAATTTCGGCCATCACCAACGGCAAAATGGGCAGTCCATGTATCTGTCCGTTGTGAGTCTTGTGACGTTCCTACTCTTTGTTTTCCATCCATTAATTCCTGAAGCGACGCTGCAATTGCCCTCTGCGTCATATAAAAGGTCAGTGAGATGGTCACCGTTAAATATACCTTACTCATCCGTCTCTTTTGTATGACTTCATTGCCGGATCCAATTTTCAGTCCGTCCTTTTCTGCAGGACTTTATAGTAGAACGCGTAGTACAGCGACGTTTGACATAAATCTCTCAGAGAAGACGGCTCCAGGTACTGAAAAGGTGAATGGAAGATCTAAGGCTAATCAAGACATTTGAATAAATGCTTCCGATGCGATCTTTTCACAGTGGCAGATCCAGCGTCTGTTCCTTAATTGGGCGGCCAATCTCCTTTTTACCAGGGAGTAGGTCCGCTGGCTAATCGGCAGCAAGAAATCGTCTCGACTTACCAGATTGCTTCACCTTGTACAATCACACTTTAACAAGTAGTCGCGGAAAAAGGGAAATGGCCCTTTTCTGGCCATCTTGGTATCGGCAAGTATCTACTATATACTTTGTGTAAACAGATACATGTTGGAGGGAAGAGCCACCTGATCGAACACTAGGGGCTCTGATAAATGCGAGATGTCGTACACAAAGATATGAAATGCTGGCTCTGACGCATCAGTTACCTCCGTTGCAATTAGGGGCTAGGGTGGTAGCACAGAAGCAAGCGACCGCGTCAACAACGATTCCGTACATCGATGAAGATGACGACGGGGAAATGTTCGAACAACAAGAGAAAGCGTATGGATACAATTTTTTAACCAAGATATTAACTGCGTTAAATTTGAGTCCTTCATGAAATACGTGAGCTCGTAGTCGTGGAAAACTACAATAAAACCATATGGTAGGTCTAGGTTCAGGACGCCAAGAACGAAGCTCAGCATCGGCGAAACAAATTTTGACAGAAGCAGCTGTATGTGTGTCACCACAATGCAAAGGAAGTCGCTCCGATAAGCATTTTTCTCTTTGGTGAAATCACGATCATTACATTGCATGTTTGCCACGCTAAACTCTAAGGCATATATCCCTCGAGTAATTGACGTAAATATGAGGAGAACCTGCATACGCTTATCAATGAGGTCTTGACGGTGCCCCATTTAAAGAAGAGATTGACCAAAGTCAGTTTAAACAGCGGTTCGTTCGGCATTGGCATATTGTGTATCGCTTTACGAATGAGGCAATGATTTAATAGTGTATATCAGGCCTTCCAGAAAAGTGTATTGCAGCCACCAAGATCGATCTAGACAGTTTTATCAAATTACGCAGCATTTATCGTGCGTGAAGTTTATCCCAAAATATTTCGATCAAGTCAAGTTTGGGATAATCGTCGACGCTCTGAAATTAGCATCTACTCTGCAAGGAGTTAGCGAAGGCAATAGGGAAATCAATGCTGTCTAGTCGGTGCTATACCGCAGTTTTTGGCATTATGCCTACAGACTGGTATTCCCAGAACTGGACTGCATGAGTGTAGAGGTTATATGCATTACTATTGGCTGACGATGTCCAAAGAGTGTAAAAGCCTGAGCATGAAGAGCAATATAGAGCATGGGTCTCTTAACCGTAGCTATGTATACAAGCAGATATACAACGAAGTCGACACTTAAATCATGGAGGGAAAAGCACGATGGCGAATCGAAGCCTGGTAACGGAAATAAATCGGAGCAACACGTCGTGCCAATTGTAAGAAAAGCAGGGATATGTAAATGCGTGCTTGAGGCGTGATGCTTCGAAAATTAATTCTCCCACACGGATATTATCTGCAGTTATCTCTAATGTTTGTTTGTAACCTAATGTGGATGTGGATATTCATCTAACGATAGTGCCAGATAAAACGTTAACGGCTATTGACGATTCATATCAACTGCCAAACGCAATAATGGTCCGGTCACTCAGGAACAGTAACGGTAGCGAAACAAAGTACTAAAGAAAATTACTGGCGATGGAGATCAGCAAGCTGTGCACATCGATCACGGAGATTAAATTACGTACAGAGGAGAATGCTACCGTTCTCTAATCCGTAGCAACGGAGCAAGAGCGCATTAATTTCGGTGCTGCATTGCTCTGCTTCTGTAGATACCTCCGATATTGTGGTGAAAACTTGCACATAATTCTGAAACGTGTTTCGGACAGTGACTTCCGTGAGGAACAATTAGGATCAACTAGAACCAAAGTTTGACAAATTCATTGTACTTGATTTCTATGGGGCTCGCTAACCAGTTGTTGTACCGCATGCATAGAATGAACTAGAATCATTAGACGCTCATTCTTAATTAGTGCTGCATTTACAACTTTTCTTTTATTCAATACAGTTTTTACGCGCAGGTACCTACAAAAAGATATGCAGACCTTAGATGTTGTCGAGATAAGTGCTACTCCAACGTGGAGAAGGTTTGAACATCCGACTCATGCTCAGAACCGTCACGCGTACAACAACACCGCGAAAGCTTCATGAGCTTGCTTCTCTAATCATCACTTATAGCATGTCATCACCAGCAGACGAAGCATCACTTACAAAACATAGATCAGAAGAAGAGGTGTCCCAGGACAGCCCAAATTACGGTCGAACATCACCGCGAAAAACCGATGTCCGAGTAGATCTAGATCTCCTTACAACCGAAAACGAGAGCCTAAGGGAGGATCTAGCGCTAGCAAATCAGCGACATGAAGGGTGTTTAAAAGTGCTTGAAGATCTAAAGGTCGAAAGAAAGAAGCTCGAGCAACAAGTAGAGGAACTGAGGACGAAAGGCATACCGCGGGAAAGATACAGCGACCTGTTAGCAGACGAGAAAAAAGCGGAGGAAAGATTAAATTCCATAACGGAACAAGTGGGACCATACCAAACCCTCTTTGATGAAGCTGGAGATGACATGGAAAAGACGCGTCAGCTATTCCAAGAGAAAGCGATCAACGATCTGAAAAAAGCAATAGCCGAGAAGGATGCTCTTCTGCAAGAGCTGGATAAAGAATATAAAGACTACTCGGCTACTCTCGCTGCTTTACGCCAGACTTAAACTTTTTGGTCCCAGATCCAAAATAAAATTTACATTGGGAAGTAGTAGTTCTTTTTGCATGCTATATCTTTGAACCTTGCGTGGATTACTTCTTGTGCTGGTCGAATAAATCTGATGTTCATCGGAGCATCAAGTTCATGTAAGTTAATTGATGCTCTGATGAAGTAGTAAACACATGCTCAATCTTTCCTTAGGTAAATTGGGCTTTTGGTGGATGCAAAATTTGATTCAACATTAAGAGCATTTAGTACAAATTCAAAAATTGAAGCAACAGCAGCGATCAAGGGAAGACAAAAGGAAATGATGCACGCCTGTTCTGCATTATGCTGTTGTTATTGGAAAGTACCATAATTTATATATTGCATTCGCAAATTCTCCAGATAACAATAAAGAAAGATTTGTTTGCTCGAACGTTTTTTCCCGTTTTCATTATTTCAGTGCGGACCAGTGTGCCTTCCGAAGCCGTGTAACCTGACGTCAAGTATTCGGAAGCACTGTGACACAGCGAGTTACGAAGCACTCGAGGAGGAAGGATAAGGAGAAAGCGGGGATATATGGTCATGGCTTACATAGCTGAGTTTCCTATGCTCCTGAAGTGGTGGAGACAGACTCGGAACCTGGATAAAGTGATACGAAAGACACAAAATTCGGCTCGCCACTTTTATTACTTCTTTGTTTTCGTTTCTTACATTATAGGCAACAGGCTGTAAGCAACTGAGAGATACTTGCTCCCTTTTTTTCTCTTCTTTCCTTTATTTTTCTCTTTGCGTAAATGCGACATTCTATCACTCCTTCAAGTTTGCTGCTGTCCTTGTCCCTGGTACAACTTGTTGCAACTGATCCGTTCGTCATTCCGACGATCGACTGGAATGTCGTTGGTCAACTCGGCTTCGTGGGTGACTTTGCTGGCTTGTCACGTTATGGAAATACAAACCAGTTTGAATCTATCTCACCAAATCTCGACTCGATCATACTAGAGGAAAATGGAATTTATGAACTGATTGCCTCGGCGGATGGACGTATCTCGGCAACTTGCTTAGTGGATCCCGTAACTTTGATTATTGGAGGAAATTTCACCGCCATTCATAATACGTTGTACAATTATATTGCCCAATTCAACCTGCATACAAGAACCTTATCTCCTTTGGCACAAGGCCTTGATGGCCCTGTACATGCCCTTTACTGTGACACAGATGCCGTCTACGTTGGAGGTGAATTTACAAAACCGTCACCTAGTGCGGCCATATGGAATCATACAGGTTGGGCTGCAGTACCATGGAAAGGATTCAATGGCCCAGTTTATACCATTCAACCGAACCAAAAGGCAAAGACCATCCTTTTCGGTGGAAGATTTGATACCACGATGGATGGTCAATTTCTTAATGCAAATACAAGCCAGACCGTAAATCTAGGAAATCCAACGGTAAGTCCAGGATTTCGGAAGGGGGTCAAACTTTAGTTATCAGAAGATTAACGGTGTCGGTGCGTATGTGTGCCTATTACAAAAATAATTATCAAAAAAAAAAGATGGTCAGTTCTGGCAACAACGCATTGAACGCAAATTTTAGTAATCCACACAACATCATCTGCCCTAACAGTACTCCACAATCTCCAGGGAATCCTTGGTTGCTTGAAAATGGTGTACCTGGCTACTGGGAAGCCCAATTTGGTTACGACGTTCAGCCTACTGTCTTTCGTATTGCAAATACACACTATGAAGGGCGAGGGACACGAACCTTCAGGTAGGAACCTCACCTTTTAACTTGTTTTTGACTCGTCAAAAGTATCGTGGCCTTAGGTTCAAACCATTATTTCGATCTTTCTTACGTGGACCCAGTTACCCATCAGACCATTAACTGCTCAGGCACGTGTATCTTGTCAAACATAACGACACTTGCCTACCAAGACTTTACTGTTATACACCCGATCTCCACCGATGCCATCCGAATCTATATTGATTCTTGGTACGGTGCTGGTGGCGGTTTAAACAGTGTAGAAATATTTCAATCCGGTAAGCGGAGTATACTTGCAGGGGGCATGTAACTTATGCAAGTGCTGTCAACGAATGAAGAGGCGGCAGTCATCCCATCCACTACCAGTGCCAACACCACACAGCAGTGCTCCAATCATCCTGTCTCATCTACCTCTGTCACCGGAATATGGAATGAACGATATGCCTATGGGTACTATCAAAACGTACTTGTATCATCATTTCCCACTTCACAACTAACTACAAATAATGTATCCGTCACCTATGAACCGTAAGTAAACAAGGACGGGTTACACGCAGGCAGCCTATGTTCACACATACCAGTTATATACCTGCGCAGGGCCAGTACGAGGTGTATGCTCATACGGCAGGCTGTGTTGGCAGCAGCACCTGTGGGCAGCGAACGCAGGTCGAAATGATTCTTTCGTTTTTCCCTGGCATCAACAGGACAATTATAATTGACCAAACAAACACCCAGGATAAATCGACCTTGATATACCATGGTACAATTGCGCCCACTTCAGGCAACTTCCGTCCGACGGTCACTCTCAGAGTATCACCAAACGCGACAGCCCCGAACAGCGGCACGGTGACAGTCATTGCAGATGCAATCCAATTTATTCGCAACGGCACGTCGACCCCTCTGTCTAGTATTTTGGAGTACAGTCCTCAAAATGCAACACTGAATGGTTCAACTTCTGCCTGGCGTCCTCTTGCACGTAAGGCAGCTGTGATTTAAAAGCTGTTTAACGGAAAAGAAACTAGAGCAATTGATGCCCGGATCAACTGTCTTGACGATGGATGCGTCCAGTGGTGATATACTTTACATTGGAGGTCAGTTCGCTGGCGCAAATGGAACGTATCAGAACATCGTTTCCTACGATTATGGCGCTGGCGGAGGACAACTGGTGCCACTTGCTCCGATCCATATGAACGGTCAAGTCAACGATTTACGCTTGGTTGGACAAAGTAATGATTTGTTTATTTACCCTTCACATGTATTTCTAACATTAGACACCACAGCATTGTTTGTTGGGGGGACTTTCAATGGGAGCTTGCCTAACAACGTCAATGTGAACTACGCCGCGCAACTGGATGTGAGAAACGGAATGTGGTCTTCATTGGGCATGGTAAGATAAGAAATGGTGGGGCTATCTGTCATTCTTGTTGTTTCAGGGTGTTGACGGTCCCGTTGAACGCATCATACAAACAAATAACACAACCATGCTGTTTTCGGGAGACTTTACCCACGCTTCTCAACATGCAGCGATTGGCAATGCCAACTGGGATCTTTTGCTGTCGCAGTGGATAGATCCAAGCTACCTCATCGTTGGCCCTATCAGCAGCTCCCGTTCTATTACCCTTACTTCACGTCTACTTACAGGTAAAATACGGAGCGCTCAGACGTATCACGGAAATGTTATTACGTTGAACGACACTGCCATACATCATTACCTGATGGAGAAGGAGAATGCTATCGTTGATGTTGGACTATACTGGAATGAACATACAGTGATAGTTGGGGGACGATTTACGGGGAGTAATGTTTCCAGTCTTGCTATGTACGAAAATGGCAAATGGCAACCATTACAGGAGTTGGATGGTGAGATCCGTGCGTTAGCGGTCTATAATGATCGATTGTACATTGGCGGAAAGTTCAGAGGAGACAGCGACAAGAGCAACAGCTTTGCGATCTACGACCTTATAAGACGTTCCAATGTGCCCACGCAGGGTGTCTATGGTAAATTTAATGCATTAGTGATAAACCGGTTGACTCGTGGATGTTAGCTGCCGATGGATCCCCAGGCGTTGTGGAAACGATTCAAGTCGATCCTGATAGCCAAACGGTCTATATTGGAGGCAACTTTTCTACAGTGGGTTCGCTGGACTGCCCATCCATATGCGCACTTCGACCTAGCACGCTGCAATGGAATAGAATAACAGATGGTGTTGTTGGAAGCATCCTTGGCATGACAGTATTAAATGATCAAGTTACTGTCGCTGGATCTTTACAACTTGACGGCAAACAGATCTCGGCAGCTCGTCTCAACGCAAACGATCCATCATCATGGGCTACGCTGGATACTAGCAGTGTAGGCACGGTGACAGCACTACTACAAGGACAAGATCAGCAGATGTATTTAGCAGGAAGACGGTAACAATAGCAGAGAGGGAAGGGGATGTAAACGCATACTGAACGAATGGTTGCATTAGGAAAAACGACTCTTACTTTGGTGTTTGGGATGGTACTACTTTTAAAAACCTGGGTATGTAAAATGGAAAAGAATGCTTTTCGCACTGAATGAAGCGAATTTGTTTAGCAATACTTGATCCTTCGAGTGATATCCGCCAGCTTCTCTATGTCCCCATTTCTTCCGCACCACATGATTCACGTTTCCCCGCCAACTCTCAGATGATGTTGATGGCAGTTGGCCACCTGGTCTTGGGATCCTTCGGTAGTGTAAGTGCGGCCATGTTTGACGGCTCCACATGGTATCCGTTTGTCCTGTCGAGTACGTTACGTGGCGAGGCTGGTGTGGTGCGGCGGATATTCCATCAATCGAGCTGCTGCACATTTAAAGATATTACGCGCAAGTCTTTGTTATGGCTGTTTTCGCTATTTCGCTAACAATCCTTTAACAGACCATTTGCCTGTCCCAGCCGTCATTCTGATCGCTATTGCATCATCCATGGGTCTCGTATTTGTCTTGGTTGGTGCTGGTGTCATTGGACTTGCCATCAAGCACCGTCGTGCAACTGATGTTCCAGAACCTATGCCACCCTGGACTCCTAAACCACTGCCGCCACCACTTCCAATGCAAGGCGCAGCAACCACCGCCGGCCCCAGTGGCGCAGGTGCCGCCGCTGCCGCTGCTACTGGAGCGGTAGGAGCAGCAGCAGCAGCAGCAGCAGCAGCAGACGCAGCGGCCGGTTCCCAAGAGCCACCAAAATTGATGTACGCAAAATACCCATTTGAAGCAAAAGAACTCGGTGAACTCGAATTCAAAGCGGGTGACCCCATCATTGTTACTGATACCAGTGACAATATTTGGTGGATGGGTTATGTAAACAGCGGTAAGTTTTGCAACTCTCCCCCTTGACTGTCTCTGACGACACCCACTGTTTGCCTTAGGAGACAAAAAACCAGGAGTCTTCCCGAGCAACTACGTGACAGATGTCAAACCAGCATGATATGCATATTGTATCACCATAGATTGTATTATTTGCTTATAAGTTCAAAAAATAGGATTTGCATATATTTCTACGTTAGTATGGATTATTTTGCACTGGGATGTAGTTGTTTGCATGTCAACTTGGTATCAAGCCTTGTATCATAGATAGTCTGTTCGTTTTGAAAGGGATGGTGTCTTCGAACCGAGATAAAGACTGACAATTTTAGACTTCGTCAATAATAAACGCTTCCATTGATCCAGCACAAGACCACCCATGTTATACAAAGAAGTCTTAGGCCGCATATTCTCCGCTCCAAAGCGTCTCGGCATGTGAGCGCTACTGTCGCTTATCATCCAAGAACGTTGTGAGATATGACGTCCGTTATTTCCCACAACAAAATTATTGAACGCTCTGTCACCTCAGACGCTCTGCAGTGGATAATAAAGAGAGTCCTTCCCACGTACCGTTGTGTCTCCTATTACATCTGCCAACGGCCAGGAGCAAGCTGGTGGGAGAGAATATCAGTCGACGTCTATCTGAGGTAGGTTTGTAGAGGAACTTTTTGTGGTGCTCGTATGATACTCGCATGCACCAGGATCACATTCACGTGAATATAACATTAGGGTTTAAATAATATGTTAACTGAGCCTTTTTCGATGCAAGCTTAACTACTCATGGATGTAAGGTTCTTTAGAGTAACGTGAAAAGGTCGTTCAGCGAGAAGTATGTATTTCAAGCCACTCGGAAATTTTAGACACGACAACTGGTCAGGTCTGCATCTTTACCCTCGTCGTACTGCGCTTGGTACAGTGCCTTCAGTATGTCTTGATTGTTCTGCTGTCGTAAGCGCTCGAACTCTTCCGCCGTGCTTGCGTTGTCCAGTCGCATCGCGCTTTCATCGGCATTTTCATAGTCACTGATGCGGTAGGCTAGATCAATTTCCCGCATTTTCTCGTATAGTTCAATCGCTTGGAGTCGGCGTTTGTGGTCGACAACAATCGTGGTCACTTGCTTCAAGACATCTTCCATACGCTCAGATGACTCTTGGGGAGGTGCGACATTCAGCTTGGCGGCCTTTGGCGTTTGTTCTGTTTGATGAGCATAAACTAACTCGAGTTGATCAAGGACCTCAAGTACTGTATCTGCGTCAGCCCTCAAAGCTCGTGATAGCAATCCCTGATCCTTCAATAACTTCTGTTCCGATATCATTATTTCCAGTTCTTGTTTCCATGTGCGTTCCCAGATTGGTTTGAGCGCTGTAATACAATCACCAAATTTTTCTATATGGTGTGCCAATGATCTACACTCTTCTAAACAGTATGTCACCTGTGGTTTAGAGAGCCGGCATCTTCGTTTTGTAACGTCCAACTTGAACTCATCTACCATATCCTTCAGATCGTCTAATCCCTCCTCCATCATATGCGAGAATATTATCAAACTTTGAATACATTTTTCAACATGGTTTCGCCTATCTCCTAATTCCCGTTTCCTATCGCTCTCTTCTTCCATTTGTTTAAGCACTGCATATATATTCTCCTTGATTTGTTGGCGTTTCTGATTCGCATTAATAGTTGTTACTTGTAGAAGAAGCAATCGAATTTCGATGGGTATCCTCTCCATAATAGGATTACGTGCCGTGCTAGCAGCCACCAACGCAGCTGATTTTTCACTTCGCTGTACCGTTTTGAGTGTACTCTCGTCTTCATCTACTTTTGTTCCGGAGGCAGCTGCCTCTGATGTTTGTACGGGATTGTATCTTTTCATCCTGTTATGCATTTCCTTAAGCAGTAGTTCATGTTTCTTTAGGATATCGATGACCTCTTTTTGCATAGCTCCCATCTCTTTACTGATTATTCTGGATATTTCATCCTTCCATTGTTGTTGGTCTACTTCGCTCTCTAATTTTTTCTATTAATTCTTCCAATTTTTTACTATGTGGAATTGATTGATCTACCTTTGACATTCAGTATGAGGACCGTGTCGTCTTTGACTTCTTCCAAATTCTCTAACTCGTAGGAAATACCTACGGACGAATTGTGTACGTAGATTTCAGGGAATTCATCTTGCTGAAAGGCGCACCCAAATCGTTCGACAAATAACTTTCGCAAGGATGATATACTAACTTCTCCTTCATGCATCACCTTCTTAACATTCTTCCCAATTTGAAGATACAGCACTACGCCAAATATTCGTTCAGGCTAAGAAATTCGTACACGCAGAAGTTCAAAATCTACCTGTTTGTATGTCCGTTTTTTCTTGAACTGCGAAGTTCAGTGCCCTTCGCCTCGTTGTTGAAAGCATGGTTGGTATTGGCGGCGCTGGCGGATCCTTACTTATGCTACTGGATAGCAATTTCTCTTCTCTAAACTCTGACACACGGCGAGCAGAGGAGCGACGCCGAGAGGCACGCCGTTGTCTAAGTGCTTGAACTTCTTTCGGCAGTCCCAAATATCTTGTAGTTACTTTGGTGTACTTATCTACGTAAACCAACGTTAACCTGTTGTGAATCACGATAGTGGCTGCGAGTACGATTATCCGAGTCACTCTCTGAGTCAGTCTCTGACTCATTTTCCGAGTTACTTGTAGTAATGGAGAGTAACGTGTGGCGTAAGCTCCGTCTGCGGCATCTGTTATTGACCGGTTGTAAGAGAATGGAACGCAGTGCGGTAGTGGACGGGGCTGGGGAATAGGTGAATGTGGCAGGTCAGTAGATGACCCGTACCAGATATGGGGCTTACCTGACCCTTCCATTCTGTATTTTAGTTGTCCTGACCTTCCGCCACGCCGAATATCGGCGAACACATCGCGGCTACAAGGCCTACCTCCCTCCAGCGCCACTACTGACGGATTATTGTTCATCAGCTGCAATATTAGATGTTATTATGCCGAAAGAAAAAGAGAAAGCAAACGGTTCGCAAGTTGCCGAGACTGTCTATTAATGCTTCCTGCGAAAGTTGGGTCGTATGTTACACGAACGTTTGCTGAATACTTCACCATGCTGATTTCGTCATTTAATTATGAAACCGGTATATCCCTCCTTCAATATAAAAACTCGAATTTGAATAGCAGATGTTCTGCTCCATGAACCGATGTACATATTTCCTGACTACATGGAAGTCCACTAAATGCAATCCATCCTGCGTGTAACAACGTTTGGTTTGCTTAGGGAAACTTTAATTTTCTACGCGCTTCTTGATGGTCGATGGTATTCAGCGTAAGTAAGATACACGATGCTCTCTTGTTGGAGGAGTCATCACGGACGACTTTTTCCTATTAACAGAAGCTGCTCTTTCTTTTTCAAAATAGTCCTTGAGTGCTATCTAATACTTCGCGGTATGGATGAAACGCATCTTGTACATGGCGCAAACCTTATTGAATTACAAACGGAGACAACGCCGAGGTTCAAGTACCGTACAATCCAACATATAATATGAGCTTCTTTTCCTCCCTTTTAATTTCCACCTATGACGCTTGAAAAGGACTGGAGTATACTCTATTTGGAGGTAGCCTCTGTCCATTTTCACTTACAAAATTTACAACGGTGTTTTTTAAGGCAAGCGCTTCCCCATCTGGCATAGAGAACGACATTATCAAACGGTGTGCATACGGTGTCCATTTCGATGGCAGTGTTGCCAAAGAACCTGCGCTGAACTTCAATTATGGTGATGATCTCTCTGATTTGATTCACCGATATTCTTTCGACAAGTCATTGCCCGAACATATGTGTACACGAACGATAAACAAGGACGCTATACCCAATGCGTTATTGATGGATTGCAAATTCCACAATGTCTTTCCGAAGACATTTGCGTACGATGCTAGTGCGGAAAGCAATTGTGGCTCATGCAGGTCCATCCAATCACAGATCACAGGAGGAATCCCGTGTGCCATCGCTTATGTTTGTTGCGCAGAGGTACAGAATGTGTATAATGTGGATATATCGGTAACGTGGCGTAATTAGGTACGAATTTCCTCGGGGCTTCTATCAGGGAACACTGGCTTCACAAGGTCGGTTCTGGAAGCTCTGTCGGCGAGTACCAATGAGGAGAAGTACTATGCATTACAGAATGCGTTTGGGCAATTTGGTTACTACTATCCTTCAAAAATTTTACTGGGTATGTATAACTCTTATGGAGATAAAAATCAAACGACGGTTTTCGGTAGGAGGTAGACTCGTCTACGAAGAAGAAGAGCACATAACCGGAAAGGTTCAACACAAAAACGTGGGCCTCTCAAGCGATGCTGCAGCAGAGAACATGATCATTGCTAGTCAGTACAATAGGTACTATGAAGTTATAGGTACATAAAAAGTTTGGGATAGGCTGATAGGTAGGCTGAAAAGTAAACTGCTCCGGGGTTATGGTAGGTGGTGACCCCAAAACGCTGTTTGCAAGCGGAATTCAAAGCTGGAAGGAAAGCCTGTTGTCCAATATGAAGATAATTCAATTCCAAGGAATCAAACCAATTTACAATGTCTTGAATGAACAGCAGCGATCGCAAGTAACGGAGGTCTACACAAGAAAGCTCTTGGATGACAACTGTATTTTCTACAATTATCCGGTTGAATTTGTATCTAATAGCCAGGGAAACAATCGATGTAACTCTAGCATGTGCGAATTCCAGTATACAACGATTGGCCATAGCAAAAACAGCCAAACAGACGAACAGACAGGTGAGGATATTACCTATAACCTGTGTATGTATGGTGGCATTTTCATCCTGTATTGCAGGAAACATATTATGCTTGGTCGACGGTGAAACGATTACAAAAGACATGTACGAAGATAGAGTATATCCGATTGCTTTCCGTTTTGTGAAGGAGCACGGAGATTATAGTTACGAACGTGTGAAATACGGCGATACAGTTTACGTACAGTTATTATATACAGAATTTGAATTTGTGGAAGAAACACCAATCGTCCGGTTTTTATCGTTGTATCCGTCCTCATCAACGAACACGGTTGAGTATGTCTCAGTTACCACGAGTGAACTATCATCAATGTTGATTCAAAAATGGTACAGTGTATACCCATCCAGCTCGGAATTAACCAAAGATTCCATCAGGAAGATCACGCAGCATGCGAAAAACAAAACGTCTTTTGGCCGCGTAGAACACGGTAATGGCTATGTCCAAATAGGAGACAGTATAGTATTACACTGCGAAATTGTGGATGCTTCGGGAAATCACATACCGGTATATTTATGCACAGCTTCGCCGCGATCTTTGGCAATTATCACAAGAGAAACCACAAACCCTTTGTTGTCGCAGGCGCGAACGTCCGTTATTGCGGCAAGCCCTGCTCATGATGACAATATTTCTGGTTCTAAATGGCGTATCAGATTCCATGAAACTCAATCCAGCCCGCTTTCACCACTAGAAGTATCTAACGCATTAATTTACCACTGGAACAGAGGCATAACAAGTGATGGACGACTGGCCAGTGTGGCTCCAGTTGAATTACTTGATCCTGAATGCAAACAGCTGTCAGGCGACAAGTTCCATCGTGAGACGACGTTTCTTTCCAAGAAACTCCAAACGAAGGTAACGATATACAAAGAGAATATCGAAAATATAAGTAAGGGCTACCTGAACTGGCCTACAAGCACAGTAATTGATGCTTCGTTTCGACCGCAACTGGTCCCCTACCAACTGGAAGATGAAAACAGTCAACCACATTTTCACACCAAGAAGGGCTGTTCACACCATTTGCTTGTACATGCGTCGTGCTACGAGGTTGGTTTCTGCATGCAGTGACGGGTTCAGTAATCAAACATCTGTGTCAGCTGTGTCTCCACGATAGCGTCCAAGCAACCGAAAATTTTGTAAAAGAAATCGAGGCTGCGCTAGCTTGTCTTTCTTCACAGCAAAAGGCAAAAAGACTTGAACAAGTCTTTCAAATATTTGGGTACTTTTATCCTTCGAAGCTATTACTAGGTAGGTCTATCTAACCTCGTCAAATTCTAAATATTGTCACCTCATAGGCGGTAGGATCATCATTGACTATGATACTGAATCAGCAGAGAACAACCTTTTAGATGTCATTCGCGTAGGACGTCATTACAAAGCAACAGGTACAGCGACGCATTTGTTGTGTCTATATGCAGTAACTGGCTATCTGTAGGTGGTGATCCAATGCTCTTGTACAAACCTTACGATAGGTGCACATCATTTACCGATAATACCATACAATGGATGGAATCCCTTCCAGCGAATCCAGTAATTGTTCAACTTAAGGAGCTTGTTCCTACGTATCACCTTTTACCAGAACATCTAAGATGCACCGTCGAGGACATCGTTAATGAAGAACTACAGTATCGATTTTCTAGCCACAACAACGTTGATTCTATGCATCGTATTACTCATGACGTTCAACAATCACTCGACGATTGCGCTATGATAAATTTCTCCAATGACTTTGTGACACAGCATAAGGTATGGCTGATGTATGGGAAAGGCTACGGTGCATCCAAAGATTTTATACAGCTGTGCGAATGGTTTTCGTATGCCCTTCGTCAAAATAATGCCGATGCACAGTACAATATCGCCATCGCTTACCGAGATGGAAGATGCGTGAAACGCAGTGACATTGAATCAATCAAGTGGTGCCGAAAAGCTGCGGAACAAGGTCATTCTGACGGGCAGTATGCTCTTGGCATGATGTGCAAAGATGGTGTAGGCATAAAGCAAGATTACAATGAAGCGGTTAAATGGTTTAAGAAAGCTGCTGCAAAACAGCACTCAGACGCGCAGTATCATCTTGCGTTGATTTACAAGGAAGGCAAAGGAATGGATCAGGATGAGCACGAAGCTCTTAAATGGCTTAAACAAGCTGCCGAAAAGAGACATGCTGATGCACAATATTGTCTCGGAGTAACGTATGCGGAAGGCGACGGTGTGGAATCAGATTACCGGGAAGCGGTAAAATGGTTCAAGGCAGCTGCTGAGAAGGATCATAGCCATGCGTGTAATAGTCTCGCATGCATGTACAGTCATGGTGAAGGTGTTGATCAAGACTATGCAAAGGCGTTTGAATGGTTCACCAAGGCTGCATCCCAGAACAACGCCAAAGCGCAGTATAATCTTGGACTCATGTATAGCAATGGCACAGGCGTAGTGCAGGACGACATCAAAGCATTTGAATGGTTCCAAAAAGCTGTCGACCACGGTGATCCTGACCCAGATGCTCAATACAATATCGCAATTATGTATATGGACGGCCAAGGTGTAGAAAAATCAGAATTCGATGCATTCAGATGGTTTCAAAGATCTGCCAACCGGGGTGACGCCAGAGCTCAATACAATCTTGGTTGCATGTACAGTCATAACATATACGTTGACCGAGACCTTGAACAAGCGTTCAGCTGGTTTAATAAATCCGCGAAACAGAATTATAGTGATGCACAATATAACATGGGTATCATGTACCGTGATGGAACAGGAACCGCTCAGGACTACTTTAAATCGTTTACATGGTTTGAGAAGGCTGCAAACCAAGACGACTCAAAATCGCAGTACCAGCTCGGAATCGCGTACAAGGAAGGAAAAGGAGTAGAAAAAGACCTTGTAAGAGCATTCGAATGGTTTATGAAAGCAGCAAATCATGATGATGAAGACGCACGAAGGGAAGTTGAAACTATCTACGAAAGTCGGCATAGTATGGATAAAGATTGCGCTACGGCTATCGAATGGTATAGGAAAGCGTCCGAACAGGGCAATGTCGATGCGCAGTACAACATGGGATTGATGTACAGAAAGGGAAATGGAGTACAGAGAAATTATGCAAAGTCATTCGAATGGTTCTTGAAAGCAGCGCATCAAAATGATGCAGACGCGCAGAATGAGCTTGGATTCATGTACAAACACGGACAAGGCGTTGATCAAGATTATGTGAAGGCGACCGAATGGTTTAGAAAAGCAGCAGATCAGGCTCATGTACATGGGCAATATAATCTTGGAATCATGTACAGAGATGGAAAAGGTATAGACCAAGACTATGCAAAAGCATTTGCTTGGTTGAAAAAGGCGGCCTATCAAAATTTTGCGAGTGCGCAGAACGAAGTCGGTTTGATGTATGAAAATGGTGAGGGAGTTCGTCAAGGTACTGTGAGAGCAGTCAAGTGGTATAAAAGAGCGGCGAAACAAAATCATGCCAAAGCACAGTATAATCTTGGGATCTGCTATGTGGATGGGTGCGGTGTAGAAAAATCTCATGAAAAGGCATTCTACTGGTGCAAAAAGGCTGCAGATCAAGGCTATGCAAGTGCACAAAACGAAATTGGGCTGATGTACGAAAACGGAGATGGAGTAGATCAGGACTTCAAGGAAGCAGTAAAATGGTATAGAAAAGCGGCCGAACAAGGTAGCGCTATCGGACAATTCAACCTTGGAATTATGTACCGAGGCGGAAGAGGCATACACCAAGACCACAAAAAGGCATTTGAATGGTTCCTGGAGGCAGCAAACCAAAATTGTGCAGACGCACAAACACAAGTCGCTACAATGTATGAAATAGGTGAAGGCGTGCGTCAAGATCATACACAAGCAGCAGAATGGCGTCAAAAAGCGAGCACTCAGATCCACGCTTACAGACAGCACAGCATTGGCGCTCCATGCACCGATAGTGCCAACGCCGATAGAAACGACATGGACGTATTTGACTGGCAACTGAAACAAGTGGACAATGGCGCTGAGGGCAAACAAATCATAGCGGGGTTTACGCGTGATGATTTTCATGAACCACAGAAAGATCACGCAATAACAGTCGAGCAATCTCGAAAAGGAACCGACCAAACGGATACTAACACGCAGTATATGCTTGGGGTTTCATACATAGAAGGG
This sequence comes from Saksenaea vasiformis B4078, assembly GCA_000697055.1. Lineage (NCBI taxonomy): Eukaryota > Fungi > Mucoromycota > Mucoromycetes > Mucorales > Saksenaeaceae > Saksenaea > Saksenaea vasiformis. The sequence continues at coordinate 45,440 of JNDT01001580.1, read as the reverse complement.
AAGCATGCGGAGGAAGACTACAAGAAAGCATTTCAGTGTTTTTTGACAGCAGCGATTGGAAATCACGCAGATGCGCAAAATCAAATCGCAACCATGTATGACGACGGTCAAGGCGTAGAGAGGGATTATCGGAAAGCCGCTGAATGGTATGAAAAAGCAGCTAATCAGAATCATGCGAGCAGCCAATACAAGCTTGGAATCATGTACAGAGATGGAAAAGGTGTAGGCGAGGACTACACGCAATCATTCGAATGGTTTCTGAAAGCAGCTAGCCAAAACCATGCAAAGGCACAAAACCAACTTGGGGTTATGTATAGCAAGGGACAAGGAGTAGATAAAAACGACAGAGAGGCTGCCGAATCGTTCAAGAAATCAGCCGATCTAAATGATGCCACTGGGCAATTTAATCTTGCAATCATGTATAAATCTGGAAAAGGCGTAGATCAGAGCTACGCGGAAGCATTCAGACGGTTGAAAAGATTAGCAGATCAGAATCATACGGAAGCGCGATACCAAATTGCGCTTATGTACGAAAATGGGCAAGGCGTAGACAAAAATTACGGGAAAGCAATCGAGTGGTACAAGAAAGCAGCGAATCAAGAGCATGCGAAAGCGCAATACAAGCTTGGATTCATGTATAAAGCTGGGAAGGGTGTGCGCAGAGATAGCGTGAAGGCTGTCGAATGGTTAAAAAAGGCAGCAGATCAAAACAATCTAGCTGCGCAAAACCAACTTAAAGTGATATACTCTAAAAAATAAATCTCTAGTAGAATTTCTTCTATGTTGTCGACCAGCTAGATGAAGATCAAGGCTATGGTATTTTTTTTTCTTATTTCTTATCTTACACAGGTATCCTCCAGTCAGAGAGGGATCTCTGGTAGCCTTTTTAACCGTGAAGCAGGTAAAGCTTCCACGGCCAAGGAAGCCATATTGATACTATTTTTGGCTGTGAAGAGGCGAGTATACCTTCTTTCTTTGGAGCTGTGATGTGATGCCTGGGAAAAAGACAACCCGATGTATACATTTATATGCTGCTACGAAAATTTGGGGAAACGTGAAAACGACAAAACTTATCGTCGGCTCGAATTGTATTGAACTACGGTCTTCGCCATCTCTATTATTTTCCAACGTGCTCTTTCAATGCGTGGCCTTCTTGGCATTGACTATCCGATCAACACCTCCGGTTCACCTTTGGTAGAAGGCATCTCTTCTGCCAGATGTCCCAGACGCCGCAGCAAAAACCATTATTCTTGCCCAAGAAGCGATATGAATACAAACGATGAGAACACGGGCAAGGATACCTCTGAAAATACCAATGAACATGCGAACGAAGATACCAACGAGAATATCAACGAGAAATTCAAGAACTCCAAGAAACGGCGAACTCAAAGAAGCACAAAACCAATGAAATCAAAGAAATACAGAAACGACCAATTCAACGAAGTACAGACACAAAAACAAATCGCATACAAAAAAAAATATGCCACATCAGTGCAACAATATCTTGAACAACCCACAGTCAGGAATAAGCAAAAACCAAGAGCATCAATTTAGGGAAAAGAGATCCAATAACAAAAAAAAAAAAAGGAAAAGAACAACAACGCCGTCAATACCGAGAACATATCAGAAACAAAGGATAAGAAAGCAAGAATCAAAATATCAAGAAGAAACTCAAATTCAAGAAGTTAATTACAAGAACAATCCATATCTACGAGAACAATCCATATCTACAAGAACAATCCATATCTACAATAACAATCCATGTCTACAAGAGCAATCCATCCGCGAGAACAACCAATATATACAGGCAAATCCATATCTACAAGAAAGAAAAAGCCCATCAAGAACAAAAGCAAAAAGAGGTACATGAATGATGCAAAAAACAAGGAGCACACTATGATGAAGAAGGCCACGAAGGGAAAAAAGAAGCGCAAGAACAAAAAACAAAAAACAAAAAAGAACAAGAACAAACACAATCAAAAAGCAACAATCTTCGTACTTAACAAGATAAGTTGCGCAGCCAAGCAATCGTCGTCACAAACATCGCTTATATACAAAAAAAAAAGAAGGATGGTCCCATGGCTATAGAAGATATACTCTTTGTAATGGTGTTGTCACTGTACCCTCTTCTTACTTTTGAGGACAGGCATTAAAATACTCTTTCTATAATTGAATTGGAAAGGCGATTTTTGCACAGAGAAAATTTAGATGGAGATAACTATCTAAGAAGAAGCCATCTTGCAAGGAGATGTGAATTAGTCAATTCCATGCCATAACACAGGTAACCTACTGTTCCTTTGGACGTTCATTTGGGATGCTCCGCCCCTCTGTTTACAAAAAGTAAAGCGACTGTCGTTTAGAAATAACGACCGTATTAATAGCAAACCAGAATGAGGACATCCGTGAGATATGAAGGCTTTGATAGTAAATATTGTTTACAGGAAGGCTGTATAATGATTTTGTCCGAGACGTCAACAAAAATACTAACGCCAACAATTACGGCATGACTACGAATGTGAGAATTGTCAGAAATAAATAGAAAAATAAATAAAAGAAAAAGAGATGAATAAAGACCTATTAACACAAGGTATACGGCACTGAAGTCGATAAAAAGGAAGAGCTTGTATTAATCAGGTTTGCAACTTTATTGTTTGCACTGTACGTAGGCACGCTCTTATTCCGATTTTCCCGCAAAATTAACCTACCATAAAGAGCAGTCGTGATACATGACATGGGGAATCTGTGTGCTTAACTTTTGGTAGCCAAGTGTTTTCTGACGAGCAGAGCTCCTTTTATGACAATGATACTGATTTGTAACAGCGAACCTTCATCAAGGTACCCACTCGATTGCACCTCCTATAGCATAGGGAGGATAGCCGCCAGCCAAAATGACTTCAGCGTCGACAAAGAGGGCCTGAGGCTAAAAGGTCATTGGCATGCGTTCAATTCGACCGTGATTGTTGAAGCAGATGGTACAGTCGTCAAAAGCAGGTTTCGTCCATGGATTTACAACAGAACTGGAAAGCGAAAATATTAGATACGCTGCGCTGTTGTTGGATGGCATCAAGCATATGCTTGGATACGCTATAGAGACACCCAGAATCCCTTGGTTAAATGGAGCTTCGTACTACACTATTTCAAGTACGTTTTCTGACGATTCCTTGGATATTTTAACCCTGTACGTATATAATAGCACATGTTATTACAAAGCTATCGAAAGTAACGGGGAATTGCTGTGTCTGCATCTTTCCTGCAAAAGTATTTGATATTCTTTAGAAAAGCATCACCACCCAGGAGAACCATAGTGCTTCAACTCGTAGTCTTCCGATGCCGCCCGTCCCTTTGCGCATCAGAGCTAGCTGATCTTGCCAGTCAGGCTCTCTTATCTATCAGCTCTTTGGAAACGCACGCTCGTTCCTTGTATTTGCTCACAAGGACTCTGTTTGAGGAACGTTTGACTTATATATCTCGTTTTTGGAGTGACCTTCCGACAGTTGTACCGTGTAAACCTTATTATCTCCGTTCCATCCATTTGCGTTCCACGCGTCTACCATAGAACTTTAGCTTTTCACACACAAGTGCATGCTGCTACCGACGCTGATATTGCATAATGTACTTCTTCACTTAGTTCTATCTGCAAAATATCAGTCAAAAATGTACTAACCGCCTTTCGGCTTAGTGTTTTGAATACTTTGTGCCACAATATGGCATAACTTTAATGAGATTACAGCGGAGCTAATGCCGAGGTCAAGGTACAAAAGACGTGGGAAATAATCACATCTTTTTCTTGTTCTTCAATGACCTTTCAGGATTCAAAAGTTTTAGGCTTAGAGGTAGGAACTCATGTTCCATTACCCACATTATTTAACATTGTTTTTCAAGCCGAATACTCCTTCATCTAGCTTGATTAATGAGATAATCAAGCGATGTGAACATGGCTTTCATTTTGATGGATCTGCTGCCAAAGAACCTGCATTGCGTTTCAGTTCAATTGAAAACTTTACAAACTTGATTTATCGGCACCAGGGCAACATACCGTTCCCTGAGCATGTTTGCGCAAGGACTGTCAGAAAGGATAACATGGTCAACGAAGTGTCTCTCGATTGCAAATTCCATAGCGTTTCTTCCGAGATATTTACATATGACGCCTGTGCAGAAGCTGCTTGCAATATTCAACGAACGAGTGAAAGAGCAACATATAATGTCGCTTATATTTGCTGCGCAGAAGTGAGAATAGATACAGTAAAGTGCACAGCTCATTATTGACCTGTCTGCCTAGGTGCGCCTATCTTCGGGCCCTCTTGTGGGCAACGATGCTTTCAAGCGATCAGTCGAGGAAGCTTTGAGTGGAGATACCAATAAACAGAAATATCGCGCTTTGGAGAACGTCTTCAGCCGATTCGGTTACTACTACCCGTCAAAAGTCTTATTAGGTATGTGAAACCTTTGAAAAAATAAAGCCGTGACAGTTATTCTGTAGGAGGCAGGATTGTGTATGAAAGGGAAAACTGCCTTACAAAGAGGGAACGCCATGAAAAATTAGGCTTCTCCAGTGACGTTGCCGCAAATATCTTTCTTGAGGTAGATGGGAATAATAAGTACCGCGCCGTTATAGGTAACGTAAAAACCAACGGGATTTCAGAGATACGCTTATGAAGATCCATTAGGTGGAGATCCCCAAGAGCTATTAAACAACAGTAGTCAAAATTGGAAAGACAGCATCCCTTCAAACTTGGAGGTCATCCAATTCCAGGCTATGAAACCAATATACGACATCTTGGACGAACAACAGCGCCAACAAGTAAAAGAGATCTATGACAAAAATCTCGAAGATGACAATTCCGTATTTTACAATCATCCTATTGAGTTTGCGGTGAATGACCAAAACGCTAATCATTCCAATCCATACATGTGCGAGTTCCAATACAGGAGGAAGATTGACAACGAAAACCAAGAAACTGGTAAGCCTATACAAGTACCTATTGATTTAGTTTGACATAACGTCCTCCTTGTTTCAGGGAATATGTTATGTCTAATTGATCCCGGAACAACTCCAAAGGATCCATATGAAGATAGAGTCCATCCAGTTGCTTTTAATCTTGTGGAAGTTCACGAAAACCATAATTACGGTCGTGTAAAATACGGTGACGTGGTTTATGTACAGTTGCTATCTCCTGAGCTTGAATGTGTAACGGGAACGCCAGTCAAAAAGTTTATTTCGCTACCTTCGTCTGAGCGCTCGGCAGAGATTCCGAGCAGTACAAGCGTATCCGCGCACAAAGAAGATTACCTCATAGTCAGCGTGGCCGAGCTATCACCCACATTACATCAGAAATGGTGAGACAGGTTAACCATATATATGATGTACGAGACTTATAAAAAAATAAGGAAAGTGATTCGACACTCTGTTCAGGGTGGCGATACCCAGTCAGTTGACCAGGAACCTGAAAGCGGTGACAGTGACTATGTCCAAGTGGGAGACAATATAGCATTGCAAAGCGAATTTGCATACGACACAGGAGACAGTGTGTATATGTATCTTTGCACACTACCACAACGACGCCTATACGACATGTCAGTAGCTTTGCAAGATGCTACGAATCCTTCGTTATCAAAGGCCTGTATATCCGTCGTCGCCGCAATCTCAGACAAGCATTGCAACAGGCATGATACTTCCTGGAGCATTATGTCTCGTGGATTTCAAAATATTTGTCCTTCTTTTGAAATATCTGACGTTCTGCTTCACCACTGGAACAGGGGAGTACAGTACGATGGACAATTAACAAACGCAACCCCAATCGAAATGCATGACTCTGAGGGTGGGAGAGGAGCAAGAAACTCATCCGACAGTGAAAAATCATTTATTTCAAAATATCTTCGGCTGAATGATAAAGCGTACAAAAAATATGTTAGAAAAACGGGCAACGATAATTTGAATCAGGGTCTCAATGCAATTCTGGAAACTGAATTTCAGAAACATTTGCTCCCTCAGCAGCTAGATGGCGAAGTATCCGAAGAACATGCACGGGGCTCGGAAAGGAAGACTGGCTACTGGATAACATATGTGCCGGTTTCTGAGGTTGGTACAGCATACTACTGGTGTTTGTGCTAAATATTGTCCATATTAGCTGTGCCTTGGTGATAATGTGCAAGCAAGCGAAGATTTCATAAATGAAGTCCAACGCGCACTGAATTCTTCTTCAGAGTTAAAGTCGGAAAAAATGGAACATGTTTTCCGAGAGTTTGGGTTTTTTTATCCCACGAAGATTTTGCTTGGTAAATGCACTAGACTTTAAGGGAATATCTAATCACCGTACGCATTGAAGGTGGGAGAATCGCAATAGAGTGTGACGATAGTGAGCGTGGAGATGTTACCTTCCAAAATGCCAGTCGTTCAGGGCAGCGGTACAACATTATAGGTACGGCTATATAATTCCCGTACTTACGTGATGACTCACATGTCCCATTTATAGGAGGTGATACGCTGCTTATAAGCAAATGTTTCGACAATACTACACCATTCGGCGATCAATATGACATTGCACAATGGAAGCGCTCGATCGAAAAGAATCCGATGATCATCCAGTTAACAGAATTTGTTCCCACGTATTATCTATTGCCTGACCGTTTAAAATCTGCTGTGGAGGCGAGATTTAAGGATGATGTCCAGTTCAGGCATACCAAAAATCTTCACCGTGACTACACACAGCGTATCAGCCATAATACCAAGAAGGCCACGGATTCACCCTATATAACGGGTATTCCTGAAGGTTACATGACACAGCATAAACTATGGATTTTGTACGCCAACGGATATGGGGCCTCCAGCAAGTTTATACAAGTGTGCGAATGGATCTCAAGCGCTCTTGGCCAAAATGACGTTGAATCTCAGTACAACATCGGCGTTGCGTACCGAGATGGAACAGGTGTCGACGGCGACAAAACCGAGGCAGTAAAATGGCTTGCAAAGGCAGCAAGTCGAGACCATGCCAACAGTCAATATGCTCTCGCAGCAGTTTATCAGGATAGTAAAGACATAGATCAGGATTACACTGGAGCAGTCCAATGGTTCAAACGAGCAGCTGATCAGGGGCATCGAGATGCGCAGTATAGCCTTGGAATGATGTACAAAGATGGCAGAGGAGTAAAGAAGGACGAACCTGAAGCAGTCAAATGGTTCCAGAAGGCCGCACTTGAAGGACATGCTGGCGCGCAGTATAATCTCGGGCTTGCATACGCAGAGGGGCACGGCATAGATAAAAGCATATCCAAAGCCTTTGAATGGATTGGGAAAGCTGCTGAGCAAAATAATGGTGACGCATGCAATAGAGTCGCCTGCATGTACAGTCAAGGACTCGGTGTCGCTTTGGACCATTATAAGGCATTTGAATGGTTTAAAAAAGCCGCAGAACAGAATAATGTCCAAGCATGGTATAACCTTGGACACATGTACAGCCACGGCAGAGGTGTTGAGAAAAATGACAGCGAGGCTTTCACGTGGTTCCTTAGGGCTGCAGAGCAGGGTGATCCTGATGCACAGCTAAATGTCGGAATCATGTTTCTACATGGAGAGGGAACAGAGCCAGACCAAAGAACGGCACTCCGTTGGCTTAAACTAGCAGCAGAACAGAATGATGCCGTAGCACAATGCAGAATCGGATACATATATTACCTCGGTACTGGAATGCTGAAAAGTGATGGACAGGCGTTCGCATATTTCGAAAAATCGGCCAAGAATGGCAATCCTATTGCGCAATACCAGGTTGGGGTGATGTACAGAAGTGGCACTGGAACCGAGCAAGACTATTCTAAAGCACTCGAATGGTTTACAAAAGCTGCTGATCAGAGAGACAGCAGCGCGCAATATGAACTCGGAATTGCATATAGAGATGGACAAGGTGTAGACGAAAACGATGCGGAAGCACTCAAGTGGTTTATGGCAGCAGCATATCAAAATCATCCTGATGCGCAGATCAGGATCGGATCCATGTATTGCAAGTGCCCTGACTATGAAAAAGCATTTGAGTGGTACAAAAAAGCAGCCGATCAAGAAAGTCCTGATGGACAATACAATCTTGCAATGATGTATAAAGATGGAAAAGGCGTCACTCAAGACAATAAGCAAGCGTATGAATTGTTTCTGAAAGCAGCGGAACAAAAGCATGCTGACGCCCAAAACCACGTCGGATGGATGCACTTTGTCGGAAAGGGAGTCAATCACGACTACGAGAAGGCATTTGAATGGTTCAAAAAGGCAGCTAAAAACAACAATGTCTATGCGCAATACAATATGGGTACTATGTACAGGTATGGCTATGGCGCAAAGCAAGGTGACGAAGATGGCCATGGAGTGAAGCAAGATCACAAAGAAGCGCTTGAATGGCTTTTGAAAGCAGCGAAACAAGGTCATGTTGACGCACGAAATGATATTACAATGATGTATAGCACTGGGAGCGGTCTTCTCGAAGATGTTGAGAAAGGAAGTGAATATTTGGAAAGTAACACCGAGCAAAATAACTTCAGTGGACAATGTAGTCCTGGAACAATGTACAGAGACGAGAGAGACGAGAATCGCGATTACTCAAGGGCATCGGAATGGTTAAAAAGCGCGGTGAATGAGACGGAGTCGCAAACCCAGGCACAGGGTCTACGCTCTAATCTGCAAGAGAACGGTCCAGACTACATAGCGGCGTATCAGTGGTACAAAAGAGCTGCCGAACAAGGCATACCCGATGGACATTACAATCTTGGAATATTATACAGAGATGGAAAAGGAGTCCAACGAGACCAAGCTAAAGCCAGTCATCACTTCTCAGAAGCAGCAAAGAAAGACTATCCAGAGGCACAGAACCAAGTTGGTCTTATCCATAGAGGTGCAGATGACAAGGAAGCAGTCAAATGGTTTATAAAAGCCGCTGAGCAAAACAACCCCAACGGACAGTACAACCTAGGAGTAATGTACAGGGATGGAAAAGGTGTGGACAAAGATCCAAAGCAAGCGTTCCATTGGTTTGAGAAAGCGGCAGAGCAAAATCGAGTCAATGCTCAAAACCAAGTGGGGTTTATGTACTTGTACGGAGATGGCGTTGAGCAAAATCCCACAAAAGCATTCGAATGGTTCAAGAAATCAGCTGACCAGAGTAATAGCATTGGGCAGTACAGTCTTGGTGTAATGTACAAAGATGGAAACGGTGTCATTCGAGACCTTACGAAGGCATTTGAATGGTTCTTGAAAGCAGCAAGACAAAATGATGCCAATGCACAGAACCAAGTTGGGTTGATGTACCTGCAAAGAGAAGGTGCAGCTGAAAACAGAGAGAAAGCAGCTGAGTGGTTCAGAAAGGCAGCCGAAAAAAAAGATATGTACGCTCAGTACAGTCTTGGAATGATGTACAAAGATGGGATAATGTGCAAAGATGGAAAAGAAGTTGGTCAAGACCATGAAGAAGCATATCAGTGGCTTTCCAAAGCGGCAAAACAAGGACATCCTGAAGCTCAAGTTCAACTTGGACTTATGTACTTTGAGGGACAGGGCATCGATCAAAATTACCAAGAAGCATTTGAATGGCTTACAAAAGCAGCTGACCAGCAAAACAACACCGGCCAGTTCACTCTCGGAATTATGTATAAAGATGGAAAAGGCGTCATTCAAGACCATACAAAGGCACTTGGATGGTTTCAGAAAGCAGCGGATCAAGGCAGATTAGACGCTCTGACTCAAGTTGGGTTCATGTACTTGGATGGTTATGGAACCGACAAAAATTACGAGAAGGCATTCAGGTGTTTTGAAGAAGCAGCCAAGGGAGGCAATGCGATCGCACAGTGCAGCCTTGGATTTATGTACAAAGACGGGGACGGCGTCGAGAAAAACTACGAAAAGGCATTTGAATGGTTTGACAAAGCGGCGACTCAGAGTCATTCTGAGGCGCAAAACGCCATCGGATTTATGTACTCGAACGGGGAAGGTATCAGTCATGACAATAACAAAGCATTTGAATGGTACCGAAAATCCGCCAAGGAGGGGAACGCTAAAGGGCAATACAACCTTGGAATAATGTACAGAGATGGAAAAGGAACCGATCAGGACTATGGTAAAGCATATGGCTGGTTTTTGAAAGCTGCAAATCAGAATGATGACAATGCACAAAATCAAGTTGGAGTAATGCTTTTGTATGGACATGGAACGGATCAAAACGACGCAAAGGCCTTCGAATGGTTCGAAAAAGCAGCTCAGCAAGGCAATGCCAACGGACAGTACTACCTTGGAATAATGTATAGAGATGGGAAAGGAACTGAACATGATAGTGTCAAGGCAAAGGAATATATTTCGAAAGCAGCGGAGCAAAATCACCCTGATGCGCTAAACCTGGTTGGACTCGTGCATTTGCAGGATCAGGATGAAGAAAAAGCAGTAGAGCAGTATAAAAGAGCTGCCCGTTTAGGCAGTGCTGACGGCCAATACAATCTTGGCATAATGTACAGAGATGGAAAAGGAATTGAACAGAATTACGCTGAAGCGTTTGAACTCTTCTCCAAAGCAGCCGAACAAGATCATCCCGAGGCGCAAAATCAAGTTGGATACATGTACAAGAACGGGGAAAGCGTTGATCAAGACGACAACCAAGCTCTCGCATGGTTTAGAAAAGCAGCTGATCAGAACAATGCCAACGGACAGTACAACCTCGGATTGATGTACAGAGACGGAAAAGGTGTGGAGCAAGACCATATGGATGCACTCAAATGGTTCGAAAAGGCGGCGGACCAAGGGCGTGCCAATGCGCAAAACCAAGTCGGTTTTATGTATCTCAACGGTTGCGGGGTTAACGTGGATTACAGAAAAGCATTTGACTGGTTCATAAAGGCAGCGAATCAAAACAACAGTATTGCGCAGTTTACGCTTGGTGTCATGTACAAGGACGGAAAAGGTCTCGATCAAGACCACAGGAGGGCGTATGAGTGGTTTTTGAAAGCAGCAGCTCAAGATGATACCAATGCACAGAATCAAGTTGGAATAATGTGCTCAAATGGACAAGGCGTTACTCGCGATGATATGAAAGCAGTCGAATGGTTTAAAAAGGCAGCTGCAAACGGTAATGCCAATGGGCAATATAACCTCGCGATCATGTACAGGGATGGAAAAGGCGTTGCCAAAGACCCGGACGAAGCAGGCAAATGGCTTTCGAGAGCAGCAGAGAAAAGCCATCCTGACGCTCAGAATCAGCTTGGTTTGATGCATAAAGGCCGCAGCGACGCAGAAGCAGTAGAGTGGTTTAGAAAAGCGGCCGAACAGGACAATCCTAACGCGCAGTACAATCTGGGAATGATGTACAACAACGGCAAAGGTGTTGAAAAGGATCACATTGAAGCTTTTCAATGGCTTTTGAAAGCAGCAAGCAATAATCATTCCGATGCGCAGAACGATGTTGGCTATATGTACCTGCACGGAGAAGGCGTCGATCAAAATCAGCAGGAAGCTTTTGGATGGTATCAAAGATCAGCTGAGCAGAATAATCCCTTCGGACAGTACAACCTTGGCGTAATGTGTAGGGAAGAAGGGAAGGATAAAGACGCGTTCGAATGGTTCTTTAAAGCTGCAACTCAAAGCTATCCTGATGCGCAAAACGAAGTCGGTTTTATGTATTTGAAAGGACAAGGGGTTTCCAAAGACTGTAAGGAGGCATCCAAGTGGTTCAAAATAGCGGCGGAGAAGAAAAACAACGAGTTTGCGCAGTACAACCTTGGAATAATGTACAGAGATGGAAGTGGTGTCGAGCAAGACTACAGAGAAGCGGTGGAATGGTTCACAAAAGCAGAACAGAATAATCATGTTGGTGCCCAGACTCAGCTTGGTTTTATGTATATGAATGGACAAGGTGTTGAGACAGACTACGAAGAAGCATTTCACTTATTCTCTAAAGCAGCCGAGAGAGGGCACATCAACGCACAGTTTAGTCTTGGACTTATGTACAAAGATGGAAAAGGCACTGGGAAAGATCCTCAGAAAGCAGCCGAATGGTTTCGGAAAGTAGCGGAACGAGATCATGCCTTTGCCCAAACACAGCTTGGCTTTATGTATTTGAATGGAGAAGGCGTTGATAAAAACTATAGTGAGTCGTTCAAGTGGTTCGAAAAGGCTGCGAAACAAGGCTACAGCGTTGCACAGTCTACTGTTGGAGCTATGTACAGAGACGGAAATGGTGTCGAGAAAGACTGCGAGAAGGCGCTCGAATGGTTTAAGGAAGCGGCAAATCAAAATGATCCCCGTGCACAAAATCTAATCGGGATGATGTATTTGAACGGTCAGGGTGTTGCTCAAGACCATGCGAATGCAGTCAAGTGGTTTACAAAAGCAGCTACGCAGAATGATGTTGATGGACAATATCATCTTGGAATGATGTACAAGGATGGCAAAGGTGTAGTAAAAGATAGTGCGAAAGCACTTGAGTGGTTAAAAAAAGCTGCGGACAAGAATCATCCCTACGCCCAAATCGAAATGGGGGCTATGTATGAACGTCCCAATATGTAAAGAAAAGAACTCCACTGCCATTGTCAATCTTATAAAGCTGTCCTATTCCATTTTAGTTATGTTATGATACTATGAATCTATAGCAGAATGATGCAAAGCCGGAAGATGGTCTAGATACCCGCTGTTATAAACTTGGTTTTTAAAGGTTCAATAATGTAGACAATCGAGAAGTATCGTGAGAGTCGTGTTTATTTAGAAATTGTGATGGGTCAGTATTTATAACTTCGGATAAATGTCTTCCCTTTCTGACTATATTATGGACTCCGATTGATAGTTGTAATTCATTGACCCTGCTCTTATAGCATGTAATTGAGAAAGTATAAGTAGAGAGTTGTCTCTCATAACCGTTGTTGATTTACCACACCCGCAAACAAAACGTAACCGTAGGAAATCGGATCGTTTTCGGACACCAATTTTTCGGCATCGTATGCGCAAAGCTACTTCAAAGAACCTAACAAACTATTCGAAGTATGGGTATGAAATAGAATCAACTTCGATGCAAGCGGAGCGAGTGAGCAGACACAAAACCAGGTACAGGAAGAACTCTGAAATTAATAGTACCTGAACGAGCCATAGGCGTAAGCTTCTTATACTAAATTGGCCATTATAACGCACATGGAACAAGATACCTCCGTCCATTGATCTTTATTACTTTTTACATTATGATTGTCTCTTATCAGGTACTGTCAGCTTGCGAATGACAATTCTGCTGGTGCTCAGGTGACGAGAAGGTTCGTGCACAGTGGCTTAGACTTACACTGTACACGCACTGGCGCAAACCCACACCCCCGGATTAGGATAATGTCTTTCGTGCTGCGCCGTTTTCCTGTTGCCTTTGTTAATCGACAAGGGCATCGCAGGTCGCTATGGACTTGTATCACCTCTACCGGAAATGGCATCCGCAAATGTGTGGATGCATGCGCCGCCCAATTGCCACGATGTGATCCAAATGTATGCGTTGCTCTTGTCTCGAAATCTTTTTCCGCAGCAGACTATGAAGCGTTGCCTGACGCGTTAGGTCAGGCGTTGAATCCACAACTGCTTGTGGGTGCAGTGGTAGATCGTGTACCATCCTCGTCGGGCCATGGCCTGTCATTGTGGATGGGATACGATGAGGACGTGGTTGGCTTTGGTATAGCAGATACGGATACACGGCAGAAAGTCCGAAGTATCTCGGTGGGTCGTTGGGGACGCGTAGACCAACCAAACTACGTCGACGAAGCAGGTTGGGAAGGCTTTGGCAGTGTCAGTCGCCCTGCCCAACGACATCATTTGCCTACAACATTAGAAGGGGTACCCAAGGCGCCGTCTTTTGTCTTTATGGTATCGGATCACGAACCGGATGAATTGCTTCAGTCTTTTGATCATCACTACCCTGAAACTTATAAGGTGACTTTATGACCACAGCAGCGGAGCAAAAGAGATTAAAACGTCTTACTAGATTGGTGTGGTGGGCGCCTCAACGCCTTTTGTGAACGAACATCCATACACATTGTTCTACAACAAGCAAATCATGAGCGCAGGCATCGCAGGATTTGCATGCTATAACGGTGCACAAAGGTCCTCTTTGGTGCTGGATCATACACAGCTGGAAACACTCGGCAAACCAATGACAATCACGAGGTAAAAGGCAAAAGCTATTTTCGCAGGTCAACAGAGGAGCTAAATTCCTATGTGTTGCGCATAATCCGAAGATGTCGGGGCAATATTATTTTAGACTTGGATGAAGCCGGTGCTACTGGTTTGCTTCTCGAGCTGATCCGACAAGGTAAAAACGCTCAGATATCAAAAGATGAGGAATTCTATCTGGGTATCTATCCACATGGTCAGACCGAACTGGATGTTACCACGGTAAGTGGATGATACTTCGAACGAGCGCAATGAAACATTGACAATGAAAAGATGGCAGTAAATAAAGTTACAAGTGGCGATCCGTCGCGTGGGAACATGTCAGTTGATACCACAGAAGATTTGGAAGTAGGACAAGTTGTTCAGGTAACTTTTAGGACGAAAATAATAAATGCAGCCAGTTGAACTCTTTTTGCCTAGTTTATGCGTAGAGCGAAGAAAAAAACATTGACGCCGACAGATCTGTTGACATCAGTTGATACAGGCTCAATGGTCATTGCTGTAGCAGATAAGGATGAAACTATTGATGCTACACCGTTTCCTAATACGAAGGCGACTGAAGTGAATAGCAACGTGTTCGGAGCAACCACCGAAAATGGTATTCTTCTGGGGAAGGCAAATTTGGCAAGCCAGATGGTAGATGTTCCTTATTCTAGAGCGATATTTAGAATTTGAATTTTTTAAAAGAAAATGGTGCAGCATAATGTCACAAACTGTGTTCGTACAATGAAACGTTTTGAAAAAGGTTGATATCACACAATGTGCTGTTCAGCAACATGTGTTGATGGGTATTTTATTCAAATTCTCAAATATTCAGGCACTTTTGGACGGTTATGGGGCTGATTATTCATGTAAGAATCTTTGAGGATATGGGGATCCCTGTGATAAGATTCCTTCAAGTACGAATCCTTAAGATACGCACCTTTGAGAAGATAGTCCTCTTTGAGGTAGGTGTCCTTCAGCAAGTAAGAGTCCTTGAGGTAAGCATCTTTCAAATAATCCCTGAGATGTGGGTCGTTCATCAGGCGTTCCCTGAAGTAGGGGTCTTTGAGAATATAGTCCTTGAAGAATGAATCCTTGAGGAGGTAGTCCTTGAGGAACGGATCGTTCAGCAAGTGGTCGATGAGACTTGGGCTCTCAGGAATATTTGGACCCGGAGCGAAAGGAATTCCAAAATCTACTTTGCATTGGCTGAATCCTGGGAACTGGTTATGCAGATATTCGTCTTTCTTGCAGTGCTCAAAGCGGGCAGGAGTGACATCTTCGAGAATACCATGGAGATTGGTAGCATAAGCAGCGTAACAGTCCTTTATACAGGCCTGATCAGCCTTAAAACATGCATCGATGCACTTGATATGTGCTCCTGTGCTAATCTTGAATTCGGTTTGGATAGAATCGATACGGTGGTTATAGCAATCACTGACTGCCGTGAGGTCTTGGGGCACGTTGGCCGAGACAACAGACAAAGAGAGCAGACAAAGAGCGAGAACAGAACGCATATTGCAAGCGGGCACTGGGTAATAATACAGAATGACGAGTTCTTGACTATTTATATTTTTCTTTGTTGAGCTCTGCCCGCTCGAAAATCCAAGAACTTAAAAAAAATAAACAGGTGAACGTTATTTCCGATTTCATTATGACGCCAAGTCCCACGCTTGTAATCTCTCCTTGACTGCAATGCCATCATCAGCTGCAAACAGAACTTTCCATCTCCAAAAAAATCGTTTTTCTTTTCCTAGAGCCAAGGTGAACTCTTGTAGGGACACAAATCTAGTGAGCGTTTATCTCTGTGTCAGACTACCTATAGGCCAATATTAAGCTAAAATGATATCGATAGAATATACCAAAAAACTGTTATTTTTTTTATTTACTACACGGTGAAACTCATCACTAGATCTCTGACATGCAACTTCACACCTCGTGTTGATGTCCATTCGAATCGTACATGCAAAATAATATCGGAAGGATCCATCGATTCTAAGGAAAACAGAATGTTAAAACGAAGGCTCGCTATGATCTTCCTGGTTTTCTTTTTGTTTTACCATGAGGAACAGCAAAGGGAAAAACTTTGTATGGTTTTTGGGATCCCGAACTTGCTGAATCATGTTTGTTTTGTTGTAGACCATGGGATAAGCTGCTTGTTAAGATACCAAGGAGGCTTAAGTTTGAGTACCAAACCCGTACAGTCTGATCCAAGATAGAACAAGTAGCAATGAACTTTGCATCAGGTGAAAACGCCAACACAGTTACTGGTCCTGTATGCCCCTTTTTTTTTTGTACATCAGGTTTTAAATGCATAGTTGCAAGTAGCGATGCAACGTTACCTCCAATACAACAGACCGCGTCGCAGTCCGTAAATCATAAATGATCGAGGCGCCCTCAAGCGTGCCTATAGCAAGTTTCTGTGCAGTACCGTTGAAGTCCACAAATGGATATCTAGAAGAAACGATGAGATCACCCTGCATGTCCACACAGCTAGCTACTAATTAGGCGTACGTTTTCACCAGGTCATGCAGAATAGCTGTGGCAGATTGTAAAACGCTTTCCCGCATATGGGGGATATTGGGATCGAGCGTCTTCACAACTGCCTCCACAACTCTCTGGACATTAGCATAGAGCAACACGGGTTTCTATAAATGGTGTATGTAAGCGGTCTATCAAAAACAGACATCTATTACCTTTCTTATAAAATGGCCGATGATCTTTAGGCAGCGTATCCGTTCCTCCATACTTTTAGCGTGCATCGTATCGTATGTCAATGTTCCCATTACTAACAGGATATTGGACTTTGCAATTTCAAAAATGGCAGTCTTGGCTCCTCGGCTAACAAGGGCGTTGTACTGAGGATCGGCTGCATACGCAAACAATGTTCGTAGCACCTCGGCTGCATTTACATAGGATTCCCACGTAGAAAACCCTTGACTTAACAACTCCATAGAGGCTAATGTTCGTGGAACGGATGGGACAGGCACTGATTCGCGTGGTTCATCTAGGTCTGAATCGGATAGGAGTAAAGTCAAACTCAGCGCAGTGGAACGTCTGACTCTGTATCGAGAAGATGGAAACAAGCTTTAAGTTTGCATGCATAGAGAACGTGGATCTTTACCTTGGATTCAGGATTTGAGGTTGGTCGCATCCAATAAGTCCCAGAACGATGGTAGCTCGAACCATCATTTGGGATCCATTGTTCTCTGGTGAGCTTGATGTGGGCACTAGGTAGTCACTCTTGTTCAATCCATGGCTTTCGATGACATAATACTATTACTCACAAAATGTTTCCCAGTAATCCACCATAGCTAGAATGTCCTCTTTAGATAGTCCAGTAACAGCACTGGAAAACAGCGACCGTGCTACTCGTTCTAGTCAACAACTAACACAGCATATCATTAATGTACTTCACCTGATGGATCTTGCCAGTACTTGCTCAAAAGGGACAGGGATGGGAAATGGTACTGCTTTCCTACGACGGCAGGCAAAGCCATAGCATAGCCTGCAATGAGATCTGAGCTACGCCCCTCTTGCCCTATTTGATCTGTTAAGGGAAGGGGTAAAACACAATTCCTCTTTACCTTCAAGATAGATAATAGCTTTGGATAGCAAGGCAATAGACAATAGACGCAAAGCAGTCATGGAAGGAGATATTTTCCATGCATCCTTCTCATCTGCTAAAGGAGCCAAAATAGACATATTGCCATTCGCACTATAAGAATAGTTGGTGGTCAACTTTCTTCCAATCGCCTTCAAGCAGTAATGTACCCCTTCAAACCATAGCTAACGGTTTTTCCAGCATCTTTAGATAGTGTGAGTGGTCGACGACACACAACTTCAAAAGCTTCGCTAATATTCCATGAAACCACAGAAGATACAACAGCAGCAATCAGCTCAAGTCTCCTTTCCTTCCATTCATTTCCTGGATCAGCAGTATTTGCTCCATTCGCTAACATCGATTCCTCGTTTTGATGATCAAGTGGATCGTCCTCTTTGTCTGAACGGGAAGCTGTAAGATCAGGAACAACTCCGTCGAATGAAGATGAAGACATTGATGGTTGTAATACAACAGGAGGACCATGTTCCGTCGCTGGATCCGCGTTAAAATTGGTATAAATATCGTTGATAAGCCGCCGTATGTTAAAGATAAAGACATGGGCAACATTTGTAGGTATAGAGAGACCTTCATCAAATGTCAGAGAGAGAAACAATACGTTCTGCTTAGCTTACCGTTAACGGTGGAAGAGACAGGTTTAAGTGTAACTGTTTGCTTTGCGTGATTGGACTTGGATGATGAGCTAGATTTTAAGTGATTCACGGGCCAACGATCATCTTCTAGAACATCTTTGGAGCTTTTCCCGGTTAAGACACGGTCGAGATGTGCTGTTTGCATCTACCATGTCGCGCTTAACTCCTGGGAACATAAGCGTAGGCTATATTACCTGCCAGACGAATACTGTTTCGTCACTATACCCAAGCACCAGATAATCCTCTGATACGCGCCATTGTATTGTAGTTAGAGGACAAGGGTGACCAGGGAAAATGAAGAGACTGCACGGTTATCCTTAATTACCTATTCCATTTCAACCGCATCTGTCACTTACCAGTTCATGGAATCCACCGAGATTAATGCAAGAGAGCTGTCTTTTGCTACGGAAAGTACGCACCCACGTATCCGAGCATCTGTCTGTTCTGCGGGCTCAATAAAGGAATCCACAGGTAATGTATGCACAGTAAAGGAAGCCACGTATTTTCCATCGCTACCAAAAGGGGGAGGGGTTGTTTGATTAGCCACGAGTTTGTGTAAACCTTCATTACATTAAATTCCAAATCTTCACTGCTCCATCCCGGCCACCCGATAATAAATATTGATGGTCAGACAGGTGATGCTCGGGAACAATCATGCATGTCACTTCGCCATCGTGCGCCTTTTCGAAGACCCGTACGTCATATCGACGGTCCATATGTTGTGATACTTCACCAAAATGCAACAAAGCCATAGCAATAGGTACGACACAAATCGTACCATTCTCTAGGGTAGGCTGATCAGCACAAATATAATAATCCCGTCTGCAAACATACCGTAACCAATGGCTAAATGATTGCTGCTTACGGGAACGGTGGTGGTGATCCCTCCAAATTTCGGGTCCTTACGTTTATTTAGAGGCCACATGTCCGCCAGCGAGATTTCTTACATATTTATCTGTTATTTTGATAATATCAGAAGTTGGTTGGCCAAACCTGAACGTTGTACTACAGATGATGTACTTTCTTCTTTGTGTGTATCCTTCGATGCCTCTGTCGTGTCTAATGCGCTGACCACAAAAGTGGATGCGTTGGGGCGATTGCAAAACGTAACAGCACACAGGTCACTACTCCCTCGGATCCCTCCTCGACATATTGCGGTAGTCAGCATACCCGGCAACATAGACGAATCTTTACATGATAGTAAGTTACAAAAGTAGCAATCTTCATGAGCGTACCGCCATGATCGAAAGAATAACACCGTAATAACGTAGCACTGGAACGATAGAAGTGAGATGCAACATGTTTCATCCAGTTGTCTATCCTGTTACCTGTAGTAAATCTGAGATTCCTCCAAAGTGACCGAACCGGGTTTAACCCCTTCCGGTGGTTTTAGCACATAGTCAAATATGTCACCATGCTAAAAAAAAAAAAAACAGCATACAAAGTTTAGTATGTATAGAGACCCTACGTTCTTTCTGATACCTACCTGTGTCCAGACGGCAAACCTGTTTTCACCGCAAAAAGCACCACCAGTCCAGCTCGTTCCTTCTGGAGCTGGAAGTGTCACCTCTGGGATAAGGTTCAAGTCGTTAAGGGCAAACAACTGGCGGCGGATTAGATAAGATAAGCATGATATAGTCGTCCTATTTGCAACAGTACCATAACATGTCGACCAGTTAACGCCATACATAACCCAGGAGAGCTTTGGTCGCTGATAAGATCGAACATAGGATCCAAACCATCCATATCAATAACAAGGCGCGATGCGTTCGGCGCTGACTGATCCTTAAATACGATCTGTTTGGAAGAGTCGAAATCCCATATATCCAAGCAACCCTCCATTGTCAATGTGATAAGCCGCGAACGCTTACTAACTGTCTTCCCCGGTAACTATGCCATCAACACAGACAACAGTATGCTTACCCGTATCAAAGATATCGGTACATGTTACCCAGTTTGCGTGTCCACCCCATACCCGAACTACCTAGTTGCAAGCATCAGAAAGCGTAAGCTTTCTTTTTTCCCCGATCTCTCGAAAATCCTTACTTCCAACGTAGTTGCGTTCAAGATGCAGATTTCGTTAGACTGACCACAACAAAAAATATGCCGATCACAGAACTCCGGGAATAAACTCTTAGCAACTTTGCTTTTCTTTTCGACGCGTCTTTTTACCTGCCGAAACACTTTCAGGTGCCGGGGAATCCCGAAAAAACCTTTTGGATTAACGGATTGACAACGTCCATCTGAGGCATTCCAACGAGCAATTTCGCTATATCATGGGCATATATTTTCAATGTCGGGCAATGGGAACGCGTGGACAACATACCCATCCTCAGAGGCACTAATCAAGACATCTTCGGTTTTGGATAATGCATCAGTCTCAGTCTTTACAACACACAAAGCAACAACGGGAGCCTTATGGCCCACCAACAGAAATTTATGCTATAGCCTTCATGTGAGCTGTTTTTCTGCATTTGATTTTGTTTTATTAACGTTGGCTGATTCAACTACCTTTAGCATGGCAGGCTCGGTGTCTGTTATTGAGTAAACCCATATATGGCCATCCTTTTGACCCGCATACACATTAGGATAGCTGCAAGTTAAACATGTTGTGTTTGGATTGGTAAAATTATGCCAGACGACCAAGGGGAAGGTAACGGAAGAAGCCATGCAGATTAAAACTTCGGAGAAGCAGTCCCCTCTCTCTTTCTCTCTTTTTTTTTTTTTGGAAACTCCAAAATCATGTGATACTGTTAATCTGATGATAGTAAGGCATCGTCTATCTCGATATAAGTTTTACTTATAGACGCTATGCTTTGATCCCCACTCATTTTTCAAATCTTAAACTTTACAAGCGTGATAATGCTGCGGGTTGATAGGCACCCAAGGATATGTCACTATAGGAAAATTACTTGTGTTCCCATTTATCTAGCCATCAAACACAGTCCATTATTCAGACTTCCTTTGAGAAACATTACAGCTATCCTACAGTAATGACCCCCACGTTCCTGAGGATTCACTCTAGGAACAACTCCATTCTCTCGCAACATCCATGGAATCATCCAGGAGAATTGATCCCGAAGGATAACTCCCAGAAAATGTGCCGCAGCGGTGAGGATAGGGAGAAGATATGGAAGCGAGTTTTCAGCTTCGATCAGCTACACCCCGACCACCAACAATGGGGCAATGAATCTAAAACAGACGGTAAGAGTTCTTCACGCCAGTAACTGGACCGCGCAGCTGGTGCATGAATTTCGAGTTTTTCTTTTAAATAGAAATCTACATCATTTGCGTGCTATATGAAGACAGATGCGTAACAACAAATATTCTTTTGAATATTATAGAGAGGTCGAGTAACTGGTTCGACCATGCTGGTATCTCTGACTCTTGCATAATAGTAGAACATCCGAATTCCCAGGAACATGTCAGAAACTTACTTCGATCTGGGAATTTGTCTCACGGAAATTGGGGGATCTACTGTTTGAACATGAACCGAGAAGCAATTGGAAATTCGCCAAAAACACCAGTTGTAGGCATAGACACTGGTAATTCCTAAACACTGTCGTCCGAGATAGCAATAGAAGGTGAATTTATTGCTACGTCTACAATAGGTTTACGAGATCCTGTCACTGCTGTTGACATCAATGAAGATCTACATAATGAAAGAACGCGGAAAGCTTGTGGAACCAGTGTATCAGACAGACAATATCAGCAAAGAAGAAGGATCGTGCTGTGTTATATTGACTAGCAGTCTACAACTAGTAAACAAGACTTCGCCAAAACGTGCGATCTGTATCTTACGACTCTCCTTCAAGTACATGGTAAGCGCGTTGATTTACGAATCATGGCTATTCTTTGTTCAGTTGTCCTTGTAGGCACCGCGAAACCAAGAATTTTCTGTCGAGGGCACATTGAATGACACTAGATGGATTAGCTGCTCAATCCGTTCTTGTAATAGTGTAAAATAGCGCTTACACAAAGAACCACAAAGAAAGGCCACCGAGCAAAATGGAGAAAGAGGAAAGGAACATCAGTTGAAGACCACCGCACACGTACGATCGTGGCATTTGGTGGTGTGGATATAAAGCCGACGAAGGTAACCATCAATACTAAATTGGTCCAGCTTGATTGGTTTCATGTAATCGGATGTTTAGACAATTATCCAGGCAGCCAACTTCTAACGATTGCCGTTGAAGAGTATCGTTAGCAAACTCTGTTCCATATGCGACCATAAAACAGAGTTGTATCGTGACAAATACATGTCTCGTTGTGAAATACAAGTACGTGGCATGAAAATTTTATCGAAACGTGCCCAATTAAGTTTATAGGAGTAAAATGCTTCGACCTAGGGTCGATTTTAACGATCCGGTAGATATTATTCGGATGACCATGTCCCACAAGCAAAAATGGAGGGGTAAAAATCACGGAAATCGTGGGCGTTTGCTGGTGAGCTTATGGCTGAAAACGACTAGTGGGGCAATGTTTTTCCAAAATAATCTGTGCCACCAGCATGCGTTGGAAAATCATCCCAGTGAAATGGCTCTTGTAAGCGTTGTACAATTACTTCTGATACTCATAGTCTTTTTGATCGCATCTATGCTCGCAAACGAGATAGAATCAAGCCCACAAACTTTAAAAAACATTCGACCAAGACAGTGCCTTAAAGTGGCTCAGCGTAAGTAAAAAATTGACATATAGCTGTTTATTCAGCCTGGCTGGTATATACAGTTGTTTCACTAATTTCATTATCCACTGAATGGGTCATCTCCGTTTAGTCAAAGCTCAGTTATGGAACTGGCGACGTTGTGACTAAGCTTTGGGTAGCGGAGTGCTAAACCCGTCGCATGAACTCTATTCACCTTTCACTGCACAGCACAACAAACACGCCAGGAGGCTTTATGTTGCCAGTCCAAAAAAGAAAGGGGAGAAGAAGAAAGAAAGAAATGAATGATCAAATGCAATAAATGAAGAATTTCATTTACCACCCTAAACAGCACGGATCACTCGGGGATACAGTGACATTGTTCTGCATGGTGACGGACGTAGGCTGAGGTGTGGGATGATAGTCAAGCCCTGTTTCCATACAAAAGAGTTGTGTATTTCTTTTCGTTTTACTACTTTTTTTGTGTGATATCAGCGGATTTTTTTTTCTTTGCCTGTACCTTGCATCGATATGCGTTTGTTGGACTGAATGGGTTGTGGTGTATAGTATCGTTCTGGTGCGATGGTGGTTGACCTTCTATCGTCGTCCCCCGAAATGGTCATAATGAAAAAGAGATGTCAAAAACCTTAATAGGAATGCTGCTTTTATTTATGTTCTTTTTTCGGAAGAAGTTTTCTGACGACACGAGATAGCTATTTGGAAAGATACCGAAAATCTATGCCTTATAAAATCCCACCTGTTGCCAAAAGTGGAGATACTTGGAGAAAAGGGATGCATCCAGCACCGGCGATTGCTGGATATAGGTACTTGCTTTGGATGTCTTGTTCGTTTCCCATATAGGCATGGTAAAGCTCTCTTTGAAATTGTTCTCGTAAAAGCCCATGAGACGATACGCAGGGTTGGTGTCGTCCTTTGCCAGCTCTTTAACCCATTCTGAGGGGGGAATCACATCGAAGCGCATGCCACATGATTTCATTGCGTTCAGAATATCTGACCATTTGATCGATCGGGGGTTCACGATATGGTAGATGGAGTTGCTGAGTGTTGCTCGTTCGCCAGCTGTACGGAGCATAATGTCTGTAATGGTGGCTGCAGCGAGATCGACCGTAATCCAATCGATGGTTGTATCTAATTCAGGCATCTATCATCTTTTTTATTAGCACGAGAGAGAAAAAAAATACTTTTTTTTTCAGTCAGTAGAACGTACCTTGTGCATCACTTGGCCACCGCCAATAAACATCAGCGGGTATTGTTCAGATGTATTCCATGCGCCATGGACCGAATCACCACAGACTTGACCAAGACGTTCAACGTAGCAAGGGAAGTTCTTTTCTTTGGTCAGATAGTTCAAAAGATGCTCACTAATATATTTGGAGTGGGCGTAACCCATTGGCATGGTGACATTGATGTTGCGTGGAAGTGGCTCTTCTGGTACCCTGGGTCCGTAGGCGGCACTGGCACTGATACTGGAAATAAAGTGGACATTCATCGGGTTGACCTTGCGGTATGCAAATTGGAGCAAGTTGTAAAAGCCAGAAATACATTCTTTGTCGTAATGGGTGACAGGCTGGTTAAAGTCGAGCAGCCATGCGCAGTGCTGTACAATGGTAACTTCACGCTTGAGTTGGTCGTACACATCTTGTGACCATCCCAGATTTGGCTCGTTCAACCTCATCGGAAGTACCTCGACCTTGGACGAATCCAGTAAGGACGTATCGAGAAGTCTTGCTTCAAACCCGTCGCGAATACGTTTCTTCAAGTTGTCTTTACCACGGACAAGACAGTAAATCTTCTTGACATTGGCATTCTTGACCAAATCGCGCAGCATGAAAGAACCAAGCGAGCCAGTTGCTCCCGTGAGCAACACGACATGGTCACTTGCCGGCGGATACGAGTTTTCCGCGACAGGGAAGTCTTGATCGGCCCGTTTGAGGTACTTTTCAAGCAGCTCTTCCGTTTTCCGCTTCTCTTCCTGCATAACGTCCTGCCCTGTTTGTGCGCCACTTTGAAGCGCTTCCTGCATAGACTCAATGGTTGGATGCTGGAACAGAAAGTTCTGAGGTACATCAAATGCTTGACAGATGCGGTTACGCAGTTGGATGGCGAGAAGCGAATTGAGACCCAGATCAAACAATGATCGCGACGTATCCTTGATAAGCTCCGCCTTTTGAATCTGGAGCACACTGGCAATGGAATCGACGAGGAAGGTTTGAAGTTGTTCTTTGCTCCAATTGGAAGTACCCTCCACATGATTGGTAGCTTGTCTAGGACCCTCTAGGAAGTCTCTATACATCTTGTCGATAAGCTCTTCGTACTCCTTTGCTGCTTTCTTGCGGATCACTGTTCCCTTGTCTGTTGCGGGGAGTTTTGCATTAAATGGCAGGATCTTGATCATTTGCGGCAAAATGGTGCTATGGCTTGGAGCGCTTTTGTTGGCTTTTGTAACAGCTGCTTGCACTATCCATTCCCCATGAGATGATATGAGTACTAAAGCTCCCACTGATCTGCCTACTAGATTTACCTTGATCAATCATTTCATCGGGACTGTAGCGCATCGCAATGTTCAGTTCAAGTTCAATCAATGCCGCCGTACACTGTCGCCGTTCTCCTAGAACCACACAGTTTCTTACAATCGCCGCTTCACGAATGGTTGCTTCCATGGGCAGAGGGTTCGTCTTTTCACCATTCTCCCTATGTTAAATGTTTAGCGATCAACATAAACAAAAACAGATCAATCCCCTCTCTCTTACATGATCAACGTGTCATCCTTGCGTCCGTAATAGATGTATCTACCATGGACTGATTCCGTTTCCTTCCAGAGATCATTGGTGGCGTAACATCCGTCCTCTCTGAGTGGCAAGTTGGAAGCAAGACATGGGCATTCGCCTCGAATGGCAAGGTGGAAAAGACCATCACCCACTGGCTCCCAAATGAAATACTTTCGTAGATACTCCAGAGGGAACAGGGAGTTCCACTCGTTGTCTTTGGCATCAAATCCGCTACTCATAACGGTGTTGGTTTCTTAAAAGGTAAGAGTTTGTGTATCAGTAAAAAAACAAAAACTTTTTCCTTGGTTTAATGCTTTGTCCTACCAGTTGAACCATAAACATTGCGGAGGTTGACGTTTTTTTCGTGATAAAACTTTCCCGTTTCTAGCTTAAGAGGAGCACCGCCAAAACTAAAACAGGAGTATGAGTACATAGCAGAGGAGTAAAGGCAATGAGACATACATTGCTATCTTCAAGTTTTGCATGGCTGAATAATCGTTTGTTTCCCGCAAGTGAGGAATCATTTGTTCATAGATCAGCGGGGTTGCTGCGAAATAAGTGACACCATTCTGCTTCATTGCATCGTCCAAGTCGGTGGTCGAAGGTGGAAGGCCCTTTAGGAATACACAGCTTCCGCCTACAGTGGCCATGTTGAATATACTGAATACGCCAAACACATGGAATCTAAATAAAGAAACTTGTGTAAGGTGCATATGGCGTAGAAAAAAAACCAGCTTACAATGGAAGGCAGGAAAGCATGATATCCGATTCGTTGTACAGCTGATTACTGTTTGGTACACCTGCGTAACATGCATGAAAATACTGGATCAACTGGACCAGGAAACGGTTGCTCAAACGAATGGGTTTAGGATGCGCTGTCGAACCAGAACTACAAATAGGTGTTCAATATTTTTTTTCCTTTTCTTTTCTTTTTTTTTCCCCTGTCCTACCTGTGAATAATAAGACCAATCTTCTCGATGTCCTTTGGCGAGTAATTACGGTCCAAGAGAGTGTCAGCCTCCGGGTTCAATGGTTCTTTGAGAAGTGTGGAAAAATCCATCGGATCCAAATGCAGAACGCTGCAGCCGGGAACGTGATTGACAGAGTTGCGTGCCACATTCCGGTATTTCTCTGTGGCCATCACCAGCTGCGTACTTGTCTTGTTGATTAGATCGACAATGGCTTCTTCCGAGTTTCGTGTAGACAGTGTCAACAGAGTAATACGCAATTTCAGAACAGCTAGCATGACGATCAGGTAGTGGGCTGAATGATCGGCTAAGAGAGCGATACACGAAACATCTTTGATTTGTTTTCTGAATTTGCATGCGACGTTTGTAGCAATACGGTCCACCTCTCCATAAGTCAGTGTTTTGAAGGTTGTTCCAGCTGGATAACGAATGTAAGCGTTATCAGCAAAGTGGGATGCTTGTCGTTCAAAATAACGGATCAGCGCAAGCGCTTCGTTGTATTGGACTGGAAAAGGATCTTCGGAAAAGGATGCAGGCGCCATTATTTAATATGAACTTCTGTGAATTGAGTAGATGTAGGAATGAAGCAGATAAACAGGCGCTTTTTATATGCAGGTTGCCGCTGCGTGATGCGGCTAAAAACAATCTCCCATTAGCAAGATGTTCCCAATTAAGAAAGGTCTGAAACTTAACGCATTAAACGGGAAGAATACTTTTTTTTTGCTCGTGGTTATATTAGGTTGGTAATCAGGTCTTTCAGCCTGACTATTCCCAGTGAGCTATTGCAGAGGACATGCTTGTAACAGGCGATCCTTTGCTGTGCGATCTATGTCAGCTAGTATTTGTTACCAGTTGTAAAATTAAAAACATAAAAATAATTGAAGTAGCAAAAAAACCGAGTTTGCGACTAGTTCCATTGTACAGGCAGAGACTCTTAATAAGATGGAAAAACTATTTATTCCGCAACGAAACTGTAAAGCTTCTTAATGTTTTCCCTCTGTATCCCTGTCAAAAAACAACTGATGCGCCCTCATTAAAAGTGCATCAAGGTTGTCTACTCAACAAATGGCACCTAATTACCAATGAATCAGCAATCATTTTGTTGCATGGTTTATAGGAAAAAGCTGGATTTACATGGATCTGATTGGTATGGTTACACCGGAACGCCAAAGCCGATTTACTTTTTTATGGGAGTTGAATGATTTTCCAGTTTTCTCAGTTGGGTCATGCAAGCGTCGTGACTTTCATGCTGAAATCTCCAAATATGGTATATTTAAAGCCTTGGAGACGTTAAATATTTGGCCGTGATGTGCTCACTGTATCATCTTTTTTTCCTCCCTCCGGAGTCCTTCCGGTATGAAACTTTTTTCCAGAGATTTGTATAATGTCAGATCGGTAAATCTCAGGTTATCAGTTACCCGATGGAAGAAAGTAAAAAAAAACAACGGAAAACATGATCGAAGAAACGCTGCTATCTACTGATGCAGCACATATTCAATTGTGCTAAATTTTTTTTCAGATACCACGAATAGTCTTGAGAATAAGAAAGTTTTGTTGTTTAATTTTTTATCCGTCAACCATGAGCTTCCTGCGTGAGCATTATTCCTAATTTGTCAATGCTATTTTTCCCCTTCACAGATACATGTCTTATTGTGATATATATGAAGCTGAAACAGAACCGGTATAGCGATCAGCAACATTTGGCAGATACATGACGACTTGAATGAGGTTTTCAGTTAGTGTATCTTTCGTTCCTGCCCTGATGCAAAAAGTTTTTCCAGCTCTTTGATGCACGAGGTTATACTGTACCTGACAAATGGTCATGTTTTACGCTTGTTTCAATAGACCACCGTCCTAGTTTTTATGCAGTAGGTAATACCTCGATTACGAAGTATGGTACTATTGCTTAATTGCATTGGCGATTTTTTAATATAAGGATCGGTACACAGCCGTGAGATCCGACGAAAGGTTCCTGAAAGATCTCTCTAATCGTAGCTTTTCCCAGATAATCCAACGATCTTCCGAATAGCCCCGTAAGGAAAAAGAAAAGGATGAACCACTTAGCCAACGAAAGATTGATAGTGTACTACAAATTAGTCATTATAATGGGTGGGTCGTTGTCCTACACATTTCGCGCACGCCGAGATATTGTTTCCGCTCACAAGACGTCGCAATTAGCGGACGAAGAATTGAGAAAAATACAACCAATCCCTTCATGGAGATATTGGATATCCTAAATGAAACCAGCATCGGCCCCAGTAGATGGCGATGCTAGGTATTTCGTTGTGATTAACTATCTTTTTCGATCATTCTAAACATGATATTCTGTATGTTACATCAGTTCTATATTCATCCATCATGTAATATTCGTCTTCCTGCAGACATTGAGCCCACATCTAGTTAGCAGGCTAGACAGCGAGTATCTGAATTCTAGGCATCGGATTCGACCACCTTGACTACACAACCGGTAAAGGATCGCATACATGGGAACGCGACTCAATTCTGTTCACAATTCCAAATGCATTGAGAGCACAAAAAATTCGGAGTGTCGGGTAGCAGGTGTAGGTAATCTTTTACATCATCAAAGAACCTGGAAACGGTTACTAACCTTTTATTTGTATCTTCTGCGAATATGAAATCATGAATCTCATTTCTTGCGTGGCATTTGTTCTAGTTAACGTGAAGTTTGCCAGATCTACTGCAGCATCAAGACACTCCAGCCTCTCGAATTCTTTTCTAATGACCAGTTCCTCCAGATCTCTTTAAGTTCCTGACAATTTCACTTTCTACCATTAAGGCATATCGATTAGTATCCCTCTGACAAAAAGTATATCAGCGCTGCTTATGGTGCTGCAACGGTCGCTGAACAATTTCATCTTCACTCTTTTTCCCAGTTTTCGATAACTCCAATCTTCAGCGGACTCTCTGAGGGTTGAGGCTATCGGAAAATCGCTAGATCGGGTATATCTTGAACCTCATGAATGTAACGGTTATTATTATTATAACAAACGTGGAATCTACTCCGTCTCTTCAAAATTCCTCGTGGATTGATCGTGTACCCCCCAGACATCAACTCATTGATCTTCAGGATTCTCTTCCTCTTTAGAACACTAGCAAGTTATTTTGCTGCAGAATGATTCTCCACGTTAAAATAGAACGTAGTCTACCGTCATCGTACGCTGTGATAACATAGAAAAATCCCTGTATGTTTTGCGTGGTTGTCTGAGGAATTTTGATGTAAAACTGAGTTTAAAAATGCTGCCAGAAGGCGTAACGATTAGAAGACGGAAGATTATTCCCCTGAATGAGTAAGCAATACTGCTGGATTTAGAAAAAGCTATCTTCCATGATCTAAGTCTTACTTATTCACAAAAATGACTGCATCATCCTCATTGTTTAACCGCGAGAGAAAGAAGTCTCCTTATATCATTGTTTCTGGCCCACGCTAACACCGTTTTCCATATCAGTCACTCACGTAAGTGACAGTAGCCTTTCATCTCGTCGACAGCAGGAAAAAAATGGTAGAACGGTTTTCACTGAAAAAAAAAAGCTTGGTCAGACCAAAGAAAATGTTAGCCCTTTAAGAAAATGGGCATTAAAGTTTCTCGAAAACACGGTGCCGGTGCCCTGACATAGCGAAAAGATTTGCGCACTGCATAAACTTTCGGGCACATTATTCTATCCCAATTACCTGCAGATACAAATGCAGATGACAGACACAGGTTAATATTAGAACCACTGCTGTTAATGAAAATGGTCTAAGACCTGGGCAGAGAATAGGTGAAATTCCACTACCCTTGAAGACTATGAACTACATTTTGTATGTCCATACAACCCAAGGTTCCATAGAGCTACCTTCGGTTGATAGCGGCCTAAAATTATCTAGCGATCGTGATGCTCGGGATCTAGCGAGAGATAGGAAACAGGGATCGTCGTGCAACATTACGTAAAATCACGTCAGTTCGCAAATGAACGAGGCCGTAATCGCTGCGTTTACAAAAGGGACTTATCTTAGAAAGTCCGCGATACATAACGACTAAATTTTTTGAAGTGATAAAAACCGCACGTTAAGTCATAGGAACAAAGTAGGGTGATGGGAGAGGCGTCGTTTGAGAAAGGAAGAACTCTCAAAGGGCTTGCATATGCACGTTTGCTGATAAATCCAATAAGTCTGAGTGGATCATGAAGATGTCATTTGAAACTGACTTGTCCTTCAAAAAGTTTTCAAATATGAAACCCAGTGCAAAGAAATTTTTTTTTCGTCTGGTAGTGGAGTTTAGCCACCTCCGGGCATGCTGTAATCCGACCATTTTCAAGCACCAGTGACGTTACGAAAACAAAATCCTACGGGCGCTCGTTGAATATCCCGCTCCAGCTACCGAGTGTCTGTTGTTCAAATCGGTTTTAAGCGATGCGCATTACATGTGCAGTTATAGAAAAAGATAATATAATTGGGGTGAGTGGACATCTGCAGTCTTTTTATTAAATTCTATGCATCGCCCATAGCGATAGGTATTAGACAACCATGTTGATCTGCATGGACAGTAAGAAAAGCTATCGAAATAGAACGCCCTGTATCTCGTAAGCGGAAGCGTTTGTTTGCCGAACTGTCTCCAGACGAAATGGAAGGAATAAAATCCTGATTATGATAGTGATAGCAGAAAGCTGGCATGCTTGCGACCTCCTTGGGACGTCGGAGACCCACCATCCATGTACGGCGGCATCTATGCTCGCTGCACTTAGCTAATTTGGCATGTCGTCTTCGCATATAATCACTCAAAAATACAAGAGCAAGGGCAAGGCAATCTCGAGACTCTTTCTGTTGGAGATCGGTTTCACGCCTGCTTTATTGTCTGATAATTGGGTGCGGACGGTTGCGATAGACCGCGCCATCCTGACACTCGAAGGTAACACCTGCTGTCGATTCAAATTTTGATATTTTGATTACTCTGCTCAGAAAAGGAGGCAATGTTGGTTGACGTCCGATCAATGACGGATGGAAATTTCCTGAAGTGGATAAACGCATTGGGAAGTCAGAGAGAAGTCGAGGCACGTGGCGATGAAACGAGGTCATGACAGATAGTGCACTTCAAACGCTGTGTCACAACAAGCGATCTGCCCCAGCCTTTCGGCAGAATTGATATCATCAACACTGTATCAAGCCACTCGAAGAGAGAGACGGTTGATATCTTGACTATCGAGCATATGAAACCGTGAATCTTGTAAGTCGCGGGTGACAATAGCTTTTTATTTCGTAGCAATACAGAAAACCTAGCGTTATCAGGGGCTACATCCATATAACCGAAATCAGCTGAGTGATGGTGCAATTGATCAGATACAGTTGTATATGTTTAAGGTGTACAGAGGCATGATATCTGGTGCCACACTAGAGCACTGAGTTGCTGCTTATCGAGTGTAGTTATACGCTGATTTATACAAATTTCGGATCTACGGGGAGTCAAGATGGTGCTGAGAAAAGATCGAATATGCAATTATTAGTATATATGAATTGGCGATAAGTTTATCCTCCACTTATATCAACTTAGTCCTTCAAGGGACACAAGAATCATAAAAGTCAGCTTCCACGCAAGATTCAAGAGTTCATCCTAGGAAAAAAAAATGACTACTTCCTACGTAAAGTTTCTTTTGAGGCAATGCCAAACAGTCTTAAAGTAGCATAGAATAATGGGAAGAATCTGGTAAATACGGTTATGACTAGGTTGATCTGCGGCAGGAAATCTCGATCAAATCCCAAGGCTTTTGTTTATACGACTTTTGGGTACTTTTTACTTCTAATAACCAGCGATATTCTATGCTTACAGGCATTGTCCTATGCTTTTATCCAGTTGGTAATGAGTTCAGCAATTATGAGTGAAGAGTTGAGCATTCCAGGGGAGATACTATGATATGCCGTTTTGATAAGTTCCCGGCTATGCATTCTCGCAGCCTTAGGAGAACTACAGTACATATCATACAATTCAATTCTGGTAATTATATTCGTCGATGTGATCGTAATTTTCATTGAACATCGCGTTACCAAGTGCTTCGCCTGATTTTTTTTTTCGGCTACGAGTTCTTGTAGACACACAGATCTGTCGACGTCTTTTTTCTACAAGAGATGCTTAATACTCTCGCTCGGGAAACTATGAGAGAATAGGCAAACGAGGAGCCTCGTTTGCCTCTGCAAGGTCTCCCTTTTCGAAAAGTTTAATGGTTTCGAAGCGCAGGATTTCGCCTACTCTATCTTTAGCAAGATGCATACAGGGTTGGCGTAGATCGATATACCAGACGCCGATTGATTATCGATCTGCACCTCTTGCAGCATTTTCTATTGATTCGCCAATGAGATAAGACTGAATGGAAAGCGCATTCCACAATTGATAGAGCGAGTTGACTAGAACCCTCCGGCAACGAGATCAAGTATAGTGGCGCATCGTCTCGTAGTGGATGCATATAGACGCACTTTCAAGTTCTGTGCTAGCGTACCCTACAAATAGCCAATATGATATGTTTCGTTGAAGGAACTTAGATCAGTTCATCCGGATTGAACAGCTATACCGCGATTTATTACAGCCTGTCACCAGAAGTCTAATCGGAGGACGGACAACTTCACCAACGTGGAGGAGTCACAATGTACAAGAAATTGAGTAACTACGGAAAGATGACTGTCTTTGCAACGCTATGAGCATTTAGAAAGAGGTAGGATTTTCATGATAGAGCACCGATAAAGAATGTTCAATTTTGTACGGATAGTGTTACGTATTCGTCAATGAATAACCTGCTGAGATGGCTGAGTAACAACTAATGTGGCTAGTTTTTATGTACAAACTACTCTTGTTCTGCCGCATTAACGTAAATAGCGTTAGCCATCCATGATTGATCGCGTTGCCAAATTCAATGTTGGGTTCGAGAATCTCAGCTATCCACTTCTACCTTGCATCTTCTTCCCATTGAAGGAAAAAAAAGAAAGATGACCTTCATGATGGGTTATTATCGTCTGAGGGACTTTCTAACATTAAAGTTAAACTTTCACTGTTAGTGCCGATAGCGCTGTCTCTGAGGGGAAAAGGCTAAAGTGTATCGAAATCGGTTCAAGCTATCAGCCCACGATTGCATACCGGTTTCTTTATTCCGGGATATTCAGAACTTAGTAATCTTAGTATATGTAAATAGGAAAAAAAAAGAGGACTCTAGCAACAAACAGCTACAAACATCCTGGGTGTACGATCAGGTGCATGGCTGAACTATAAGCGTTCTACAAGACCGCATTCTTTGGTGCTGTACGGTACAGGTTAAGTGTGGTGCCCACATCATGGCGGAGTATGAAACTGAGTGACGTGAAAAAAGTGCTCGCGCTTTTTTCCTTGTGGGTGCACGCAGGTTCTTGTGGGTCCAATGGCAACGATGGAAGACGTTCACGATGACTACATGATTGTAAGATCCCGGGTTTCTATTTGTTTGTTTCTTCCATTCTGATCAATGGCAATGCATCGCTTAGACTGAGCTCGACATACCTTATGAAGAGGAGCTTCTGCGTAACCCCTACTCCCTTCGCAGTTGGTTACGATACATTGACCACAAGCGACATGGATCGTATGCCGCATTGTGTCTCACTTACGAACGTGCTATTAAAGAGCTTCCTGGATCGTATAAACTGTGGAAACGTTATCTGGATCTGCGTCGAGAGAAATTAGCTGGTGTTAATCCTGTTAAATTCAAGGAACAGTATGCTGCGATGAACAACTGTTTTGAGCGCTCACTTGTCCTTCTTAACAAGGTAATGATTGGTCTTGACGTCAAGAACGTAGATAATGAACTGTTTTCTAGATGCCACGTATCTGGTTGGACTATCTCGAGTTTCTGACAACACAACCTATTCTTACCACAACGCGACGAACGTTTGATCGGGCACTAAGAGCATTACCTGTCACACAGCACTCTCGTGTTTGGGAATTATATCTTGAATTTGCAGAGTCTGCTGGAGGCGAAACAGCCATTCGTGTTCTTCGACGCTATATCAAGGTAGAGAGCAAAGGGAATTTTTTTTTTTTTTCATTGAAACTGACCCATGTCGATTAGCTCGAACCTGCCCATGTGGAGACATATGTTGATCATTTGATAAAGTTAGAACGCTATGACGAGGCCGCCGTGAAGCTTGTGTCTATCGTGAACGACAGTAATTTCCAATCGATTCATGGAAAATCCCATTATCAGCTATGGCAAGACCTGTGCGAGCTTGTTGTGGAGCATTGTGTAGATATAAAGAGCCTGCAAGTTGAGCCTATTATTCGAAGCGGAATCAAGCGATTTACAGATCAAGTGGGTATCCTGTACTGTCGATTAGCAATGTACTGGATTAAGATGGGTCAACTAGAAAAGGTAAAAAAAAAAAAGAGGGATTCCGTTTTCTTTTCTTTTTTGTTTACTCAAGTTGGCGATGCTGTTGTTTAGGCACGCGACATCTTTGAAGAGGGCATTACAACTGTCCTTACTGTTCGTGACTTCACCGCTATCTTTGATGCCTATGCGCAGTTTGAAGAAGAAGTGATTGCAACAAAGATGGAAATGGCTGCAGAGAGGGAGCGGACGGGCGAGAAGGATGAAGATGAGGATCTCGATCTCGATCTCCGGTTGTTACGTTTTGAACGATTGATGGACCGTCGACCTTTCCTGGTGAACGATGTGCTGCTACGACAGAACCCTAACAATGTGACCGAATGGGAAAAGAGAGTTGCTCTTTGGAAAAATAATAATGACAAGGTATTATTTTTCTTTATGGGAACAATGGAATATTTAGTTAACGATGGATTTAGATTGTCCAAACGTATACACAAGCTGTGCAGACCATCAATCCGAAAAAGGCGCATGGCAAGTTGCAGGATCTGTGGGTTAAATTTGCCAAATTCTACGAAGAAGGTGGTGACCGTGATGCTGCACGTGCTATTTTCGAGAAGGCAGTCAAGGTGAATTACAAGACAGTCAACGACCTAGCCGAGGTGTGGTGCGAGTATGCCGAAATGGAAACGCGGTACGACGACTTTGCACGGGCGATTGATGTCATGGGCCGAGCTACGAAAACGCCCAGGTTACCGGGAATCAATCCGAAACAGATTAATTTCCATGACGAGTCACTACCCGTTCAACAACGTGTTTTCAAGAGCTTGCGATTGTGGAGTTTTTACATTGACTTGGAAGAGAGTGTGGGCTCGATAGAAAGCGCCAAAGCAGTTTATGATCGAGTGATGGAGCTTCGTATTGCCAATCCACAAACCGTTGTCAACTATGCCGCGTTTTTGGAGGAAAATCAATATTTCGAGGAGGCTTTCAAGGTTTATGAGCGTGGCATCGAATTGTTTGGCTGGCCCATTGCATTTGAGCTCTGGAATATTTATCTTCAACGATTTATTTCTCGCTACGTAAGTTGCATAGGAAGTTGTTTTTTACTTATTTATTTGTTTATTTCGTGTAGGGTGGCGAGAAGCTGGAAAGAGCAAGAGACTTGTTTGAACAGTCATTGGATAAATGTCCTCCCAAATACGCCAAAGCCATCTATCTTATGTATGGTAAGCTGGAAGAAGAATATGGTTTGGCACGTCATGCCATGAGGATCTACGACCGCGCCACAAAGGGAGTTGCGGATGAGGATCGTTTAGAGGTAATAAGTGGTGAAGGGCGATGCGATGCAATGCTGCAGATAACTAAGATGCGTAAAAAAAAATGATTAGATGTTCCAGTTTTACATTGCAAAAGCAACCGAGTCTTTTGGTGTCATGTCGGCGCGTGAAATTTACGAGCGGGCGATCGAGGAGCTACCTGACAAGGATGTGCGGATTATGTGTGTCAAATATGCAGAGCTTGAGCGGAAGCTTGGTGAAATTGATCGGGCCCGAGCGATCTATGCTTATGGATCCCAATTCTTCGATCCAAAGGTAAGGTGGATGATGGAATGGGGGCGTTGTGGACAGCGCTTAATTATTTTTGTGAGCAGAATCATCCTGATTTCTGGAAAACATGGCGAGAGTTTGAAGTGCGACATGGCAATGAAGATACATTTAAGGAAATGCTGCGGATCAATCGTAGTGTACAGGCGCAGTATCCTAGTGTTATTTGATCATGCAATAAAAATCCAAAGAGAAACTTGCATCGGAATAAGGTACCTTGTTGGTGCAGGAAAAAGGGGGTGCAAAAGGGGGTTTAGGAGCAGGTTGTTATAGCTGCATGGTACAAAAAAAATCATTGTTTTCATGCGTGCATGCTCTGTTGGCAAAATACACTTAACAGCCTTATCGGCAGCATAGTACCTAGTTCCTTTTTTTTTAATCAAGAAAAAGTAGACCGTCTGCCCTGAAAATGGGACCTATTTGTTAAGAGCTGGATCCAGTTGACCCCGCTTAGGATGCTTTAAATACTATAATGCATAACAAAGAAAAGGTTTCTATACTTAGGACACAGGTATTTACATGTCAAACAAGCTGTGAGTGATTGAGTGAGCCGGTTCTATTACTATTTTGGTGAGAGTGTTTCATGCAGCTGTAGACTAACCATTGAGGCTTCTTGTTGTTGTAATCCACCGAATAGTGATTTTTTCCAACCAAGGTTACAAACAAAATGAAAGTGATACGCATCCAGGGTGAGAAGAAGGTTCAACTCCTAATTTCCACATGGACAAGCCCAATTCTTTGTCACCTCTTTTTTTTTTTTTGATCGAACGGTTGATGATCGACGGCAAACATTAAATGATAACCATGATTGTGGGTCACATTGTCCATAGAATATGTTGAATATGCACGGTCAATCCATAGATCTCTCGATGAAAAAAAAGGGGCGGAGGGAACAGAATGATCGATAAACCAATAATGTTTCAGAAACCCGGGATGCACAATGACAGAGATACAGACGCCAGCTCTTTATCCGGTCAAGTTCACTTGCAGTTGTACTGTGCAACTTAGAAGAGAGAGATTTCTGTTTGCTGATTGGGTGAGTAAGGAATTGGACGTATGAACAGATTGATAATGTATTTGATTTTTGTCTAGTCACGGATAAAAGACAAAACACAATAACCAGATTAAGATAGTTTGAGTGATTTGCACTCGAGTCTAAGGGTGACAAGGCATATGTATATGTATGTGTATGTGTTATGTATTTATACAAGGCGTAGTTTTCCGGATCTAAATTGAAATGGCGGCAGATAACGTGCTAAAAAGTGGTATAAGATCGATACTAAACTACATGAGGAAGAATAGGTTTTATTTTGGGATGTTGTCAATCTCGATAATGACATCAAAAAGGAGAGTATTTTAAGAAAGAAAAGGGCTCCGTTTTATGAGAGAAGGAGAGACCGAGAGAGAGTGCGTGTGTGTGTGACCACAGAGACAAAGGCCCAGAGTGAGAGAGAGAAAGAGTGAAACACACACAGAGAAAGAGAAATAGAGAGAGGGAGAGAGAGAGAGACGAAGACTATATAAGTCAGTAAGAGGGCCAAAAAAAAGGGGAGTTTTGGGGGGATTTAGCTGTCAAATAGTTTTTCGGATATTAGTGTAGTTGCACGCAGTTAGATGACGTTAATGTGCTCTTCAAAATGCTTGCTCCCAATGAGGGGCTGTTGTTGCACAAATAAAATTCTGCAGAAAATTATTGTCTCTCCCAGAACACACTCTTACAAATGAATACATCTTTTTGTATATCTATAACGACATTCAACCAATCATATATAGATCCAATATAAGTGCGTCTTCTTCTTTATATATATATATATACATATATATATATATATATATAAATATCGTAATATTTTCACCTTTATTCAAACTTTTTCCATGACTTTGTTTTGGTTACCCTGATCCCCTTATTTTTTTTTCTCTTTTCTTCTCTTTTCTCTCTTTCTCTCTCTCTCTCTTTTTTTCTTTTCTCTTATCTCTTTTTTTTTCTTTTTTCATTTTTAATACTTTTTGTTTGTCATTGTAAATTTCATTTTTTATCAACATTTTTGTTCCCCTTTTTACCGTTCTGTGATGGTGATTTGGTTCTTTGAAAACCAACAATTTACCGACGCTTGGATACCATTCGACAGGGAGAATCAAAAAAAACTCGAATTTGTTTATCGTCATCATGCCGACCTGCAGAGAAAATCTTTAGAAGAATTAGCGGTGGACTTGGAAGAGGAAGATCCTTCGATACACTCGGAAATACAATATCATCATAATGCTGTGGCCATCGTCCTCCGTGATTCCCATTTTGATCATGATATTCTACTGTATCCCATCCTGTTACTAGGCTGTTTACCAGATAGAGACATATTAATTACAAGAGGAGAGATGATGGATCATGGACACAAACCAAACGCTTAAACATCACGTGGATAGGTCATCACTACTACAACAACAACAACAACAACAACAACAACCACATATCTCCATCACGTGCGACTTCTTTTTTATATATGTGAAATCTGCATCCCATTTTACAAAACGCACTTAATAAAGGAAAACAAAAAAAACGGGAAACAAGAAAAGAAATAAAAAGAAAAACAAAAAAGAAATAAAAAAAAAAAAAAGAAACATAGATTTTTTTTTAAGAAAACAACAAAAAGTTGTTTTGAATGATGCAAAATTTTATTTTGTCTTTTTCTTGACAAATAAAAAGATAAAAACGTGATATATATGACGAACTACAAGGTCATCTGTCCTGTTGTCAAACGTAATAAGCTTTCTAAACGAGCCGTCCCGCTTGAACGATGTAAAACCACCTCGATAAATAGTATAAACACACTATGTAACACCTCACGCACTCGATTACGTAATATAACACATGCTGCAATCCAGTATAACATATTTCGGTATTTCACCGTTTTCCGCAATACTTGTTTGCTACTCTGCTCCATCTTGAACAGTGCATGAACTACAAACCGTCGCCACCCATCAGGTAGAGATGACGACGACGATGATGATGACCATGACAAATTCCAGCGTTCTCGTTGGACTGCTCGTAACCTTTGTCGTAAAGCGCGTGAAGAAACCCCTCGGTTATCACTCTCGCCGCTTGTGTCAGGACTTAGAAACGCTTTGATACTGGACCGTAATTTAGGTGGCTGAAGCGCGTAGGACTTGGTGACATTGCTCAGATTGGTGTAACTTGACACTGGACTAAGCGCACCAATAGGCGTTGCATAAACACTGTTAGATGTAAACGAAAGATGGAGATGGGAAGTAACCGGTGTTAACGGTGTCAAGAACGAAGAGGATGTTGCCACTGTATCCGATGTATCATAATATACGGAATGCATCGAAGCAGAAGAATTCCTTCGACTAAGCAGACGAGGCGACGATGGAGGGGAAGGCAAAACCGATGGAATCTTTGCTTGGTATTTTGCATAAATCATATCTTGCTGTATATCCCAAGTCACAGCTTCATTTCCATTCAGATCTAAAAGAGGATGGTAACTTATTCTGTTAAACCTTCTTCCCTTTGTTATCCCATTTTGTTGTTTTCTGTTACCTGCCAGCAGATCATCATCATCATCATCATCTATCATGGATTTCAATTCGTTTATGTTGGGAAAGCTCACTCGGTTCTTGGCTTCCTCCGTCAACAATAATTTACACATTTGCCACATGCCCTGATACATCCACCCGAAATTGAGTAAACATACTGAGCCTGCCATACCCGGGTATCGTTTTAACAATTGGATAAAAGCATGTAATAATCCTCGCTCCTAAATAAGAAGAACAGAAGAATGAACATCCACTCTTTCCCTTATGTTTTTTTTTTCCCGTACCATAGGTAGTCCTCGTGCGCTTTTGAAATCTACCAAAACAAGAATATCCGTCACAACACCCGGATTATCACTCGCTAGCCGAGCATGTGTCAACTCCGCCGTATATTTTCGGACTATTTCAAGCATAAAAATGATAAACGGCGTCAGGTAATCTGTCATGTCTTTGGACGGCGAAGTAGGGCGAGGAAGATATTGTAGTTGGATAAGAAGAATAGGTCGGTTGCATCGATCCTGTTTTCGAAAAAAGCAAAAAGGTTTGTCCAGGAATTCTTGGACAGCCGACATACTGATAAAGTCGACCTCCTCACGAATACGCCAACGGATAGTATCCATTACAGCAGACAATGTATGGGGTAACGAAAATCTGTTCTTCCGCAAAACTCGAAACATCATCACTAAAATAATAATGAATACCGCCTACAACAACAACAACAACAACAACAACAGCAGAAAGAAGAGCATTTACCTCTATCATTGATATAATCTTCCAAACGAGATGTCTGGTCTAAAGATAGCTGGAATTCCTGTACCAGTAACGGCAATTCTCTCCGTACAGCTGCCTGAATACTGTCGATCGTACTCTCTTCCTTTACATAAAGATGATATAATTTATCTAGCCGTTGTCGGTGAAACTCCATAGCTGCATAAAAAACTGAAAGCGAAAAAAAAGGACAAAAAAAAAAAAAAAAAAAGTGGGGAAAAAGAAAAAAAGATAAAAGCAAGACACAGGACCTAAAAAAAAAAAAAAAGCACCTATCATCTTTTTCACGTGAAAACGTTGTGTGACACGCAGTTTCCTTTTTTGCACAAAAAAGTCCTTTTTGCATTTGAAGCGAGTCAGCTATTAGAAGAAAAAAGCCTCCCCGTTACTACGCAACTATAAGCCTACAAGGCAGAAGAAACTTTTATTTTTATCATTTTGACACTCTAAATAGAAAACCCTTGAAGATGTCGCTCGATAACCAGGAAAAGGAAACTTGCAGGGAATAGCTCTTGGATATGCATCACTCGAGTTCCTTGAAGACCAAAGGGCATATGAATTGATTGTAACCCATGACAATAAAATGTAATATCATGTAAGCACTTCTGGATCAAGAAAAAGATAAGTCATACTCCTGCGCAAATAAAAAAACAAAGATCTCCTATAGACTATTTTTAGTCAATCACGCTGCGGAATACTTGGTAAATGTATTTACAAGGAGCTCTCTGTCCAAGACATAGAATAAATTGACCTGTAGCCTAGAGCTAGAGCTACTATTACTACTACTACTACCAGTAGTAGTAGTAGTAGATGTCACTGATTGAATTTCACGACGAATTTGTATCTATCATTCCGGTCGAATAGTTAAAGAGCGAGATGGTCTTCAGTCTTCCTCCCGAAACATGAAATTATTAACACAATAGTCCCCGTTTCACCCGCATTTCAGTTTTTATTCACTCCATTTGGACATAATGAACAACAAATGTAGCTTGTCGACCCATTGATTCCTGGTCTACTATTTCCTAGTCAATGAGCAAGAATTTATCTACAAAATACTGAAAGTAACAAATCATTCAATTGAGTGATGTAAAATACGCTTCTTCTGGTCAAGAATGCAATATGTGGCATGGTTGCATTTTAATATATACTTGTCTGGCTCTGCAGAGGGTGGAAGTAAAAAAAAAAAGGGAGACAAGGGTGCCAAATCGTTGGATCAGGGCTTGTTGATGGTCTGTGCAGTCAATTTCCATTATTGACATTTCCACTATACAATATACATTTTAGTGTGCTAGCTGTCCAAAGCAATAATTAAATATGCGTCATTAATGCATTCGTTGCAATGGATACTTTATGTAAACTAGGGTCCTCCAAATAAACTGGAACATGCTAAATAATAATAATAATAATAAGACCAACTGTGTAAAGAGGCTATGTTATTCACCCTTCACGATGGACCGATCTTTCTGAACTCGGCTTATCATGGATTCAATGCCAAAAACCTAAAGTGACGCATCATCATCTAGCAGAAATTTCTGGGGGAATAGTCGTAGGAGTGACCCTGCGTAAGAATCAACGATCGTTATAACCTACCGAGTACGCGGCACAGATCCTTCCTCCCAACCAAGGCAATTCGGAGGATAGAAGGACTGCACACCTCATTATCACACACACACGTGGCTGCAGGAAGTATTTCGCGGTAGGGTGCTCAACAAAAAAAAAAAAACTTCCCCTTTTCATTAGACATTGACAGACAAATTGTAAGGAGGACTTTTTCAAAGGAAGTATCCTTTTGTGGTCAGCTTACGTCAACTTGCTAGCGTAACGCTTCAGGAGTTTAGTGCATAATTTTACGCCTTACCTTGATGTAATTTTGCATCGTCTACGGAAAGACTATTTGGCACCAAAAACGTGACATTTTAGCAAACGCAATCATAAATAAACATGACACGATCGATGTACGTTAGCACCCTCGCTGACATGCATGCATCACGTTCTGTAGCCTTAACGCAAGGAGCTGCACTTCCACCATGACCATTGCTAGAGTAACTACAGATGTATTTCCATCTTTTAGAATCTATGAAAGCTACCTCTGTTTCCTAACAGAATAACAACACGGTGCTCTCTGTGCCAAATGTTTATATCTCTTTATGATCATCTCTCTTATCACTGATTAGATGAAAGAACGCTTATAACGTTGCTTGTTTGCATGTTTGTTGTACAGCGACTCTGTCGAGTAACCTGTTAGAAACGCGCTGAGACCCTGTTCGTATCTCTTTATTTCAATAGGACGCTGTTGAAGTGGATATATTTCTATCTATGGGATTGACTTTTAAATGAATTCTGTCATAAATGATTCGAAATTGCCTATGTATGCTCATTGTGTTGTCCTTGTTTAGACCTATAGACCATATGGTTGATTCTGCGGATAGCATGTTCCCTTTCTCTGTTTTTATTGGGTAATCCGAGCAAATATTTTTGTCTTTCGGGAAGCATGATTGTCTGT
Source organism: Saksenaea vasiformis B4078 (assembly GCA_000697055.1). Lineage (NCBI taxonomy): Eukaryota > Fungi > Mucoromycota > Mucoromycetes > Mucorales > Saksenaeaceae > Saksenaea > Saksenaea vasiformis. Next base: position 1,892 of record JNDT01001580.1, on the reverse strand, counting down.
AACCACGCACCTTGCAAACCGGCAGCATCTACGTGTCGTTTTTCTTCGGAACGGTGACTCACTATCACAGCCCTCGTATCTTGACTGACTGAGTTCCAGCGCTGTACTACAAACAAAGGTGTTAAGCATGGTGGATTAGACAACTATCGGCTTCTTTTAAGCTAGCTTCATTTTGGGTTATCCTTCCGCCCCCCTTTTCTTTTTTCTGAAGGTTGTACACCACGCACGGGAAGGATTTCAATAACGATAAGATAAATTTCCTGGTCTGGGTGCAAACGATCTGGAATCGTTCCACGCTAGCGTCAACCCAGACTATTTGATCTGTGGCACGCATCGCAACACCACATGTTTCCCTTATTGCGGGCTGAGCTACCGTTTGTTGGGTCCCCCATCGTTTGCCGGTATATTCTCTCCGTAGTACATAGTTATGACACCAGACTCCCTTAGCGTGAATTGGGACACATCATCGCTGATCACATTGTTGCACTTGATAGCTCAAACAGAAAAGGGGGAGGGACTTCTTTTCAGCGTCAGCCAAGAGAAATTAGATTTAGCTTTTGCCTTTACCAAAGACAGACGCGAGGCAAATACATCCTATGATAAAGCAAGGATCTATTTGCAGTAAAGAAAATACAAGGGTGACAGCGGCTATTCAGCTGAATGTTTGTTGATAAACTGATTCAAATGACTGCAAAGCTTATTTTCTTTGTCACTTACGCAAGTACGTGGTGGGATCTCTGCATTTCTGTTTATTTCGCAAATGACAGCTTTGGGACTTCTCGCGCGATAATTATTTGAAACCCCACTTGGTAATCACAATGTTCCCACTTTGGATCCGTTTTGTTTTCAAATGCTACCTTTAAAATAGTTACGACTGACCACCATGTAACCGACATAGTGTGCGTGACATCTGATGTGCCTCCGGAAATATTGCGGACAGCAGGGTTAGCCGCTGGAGAAGCGATAATAAAATAGTAGGCATTTGTTAATCTAAAATAGGCTATTCCCGTTGAGTATCACAACCCTATAACTTGAACATCCTATTTGTCGACGGTAGGGGCCAGTGCTCTTACTTCAGCTTCATATAGCAGTAGCCACTATTCGCCGAATACACTCACCTATGTGTTAACGGTGCTGAGCTACCATTCTCATATTCTGCTACGTGTGCCTGGGAAGGTCATTGAGGTAAATGCATAGGATGTTGACTTTCCGCAAAAAAAAAAAAAAAAAAAAGATCGACGTCCCTCCTTCCCGTTATAGACAGAAACCCGTATTGTCCAGTGAATGCCGTTACTTTTGTACTGCGTATCTGTAAAATGCTATGGCCGAAGCTATGACTACCCAAGCCATCAATGAAACGTTCACTTGCTTTTTGCAAGGAGTGGTCACTGCGGGAGATATTATTGTCGAAGTTTTAAAAAATGGACAAAATAATGGGGTCTTGGATACAAACTGTACGAAAAAGGAAAATGTTGAGAGATGTTGCATCTTTAAAACGCAATTGCGTCTTTTCAAAAAATGAAGTCGCATCTTGCAAATCTGCTTGGCGGAATTGAGAAGCTAAGCTTGACGCTAATGGATGATGTGAGCTGCCGTGTTGCAATTGTTTGAATTGACGCATCCACGAACCTGTTTAGACCTTCAACAGCGCAATACCCAGCCCCTCGCCAAGCTCATGCAAGACGCGTGAATAATTTGGTTGGTGAGTATGAAAGGAAACGGCCCAGGAGGTTCAATAGTGCTTACCAAGTACCGGGCGTGGAAGCCCTATCCACTTGGCTCGTGGATCCTTTTTTGTCGTTTCTGTTGTAGCCTTGCTGATCGTCTTAGTGGTTCTTGTGACGATTCTGCTTCCTGTGCTTGTTGAAAAATGCTTTGCTGAGACCAGGGTG